>JAZKJV010004865.1:0-173508 GCA_037367405.1 Ottelia alismoides
TATCCCTATATCCCTCCTATATGCCATTCGAATTTCGTCAGAAACGGAGACTCCTACGGCCTCCATCCAGACAGTCATTTTTTAACGGTAACAGGATTTTTTAAATCGACACCATATCGATGGAGGTCGTAGGAGTCTTTGTTTCTGACGAATTCAAATGGCATATAGGAGGGATATATGGATGAATATACATAGCGATATTTTTCAAAAAATAAAAAAACGTCGAAAACAGCGCGGGGGCAGCCATTGGGGCAGCTCCACTAAACTCATATATATATATTATATATATATATATGAGGATGGGGAGCTCGCACCAAGATGCGTGTAATTTTACATGCACCGGGGCCTATATCTCCCACATTTTTTTATTTTTTTTGGAAAATATCACCGAGTATATTCATCTATGTATCCCTACAATATACCATTCGAATTTCGTCAGAAACAGAGATCCATGTGCCCTCCATCTAGAACAGGTCGATTACAGCAATTCTGAGACCGTTAAAATTACCTGATCCAGATGGAGGGCATACGAGTCTCTGTTTCTGATGAAATTCGAATAGTATATTGTAGGGATATATAGATGAATATAAACGGTGATATTTTCCAAAAAAATTAAAAAAATGTGGGAGATATAGGCCTGGTGCATGTAAAATTAGCACCTTGGTGCAAGCTCCCCATCATCTCTCTCTCTCTCTCTTTCTCTCTCTCTCTCTCTCTCTCTATATATATATATAGAGAGAGAGAGGGGGGGAGCCTACTTTGTGAAGTAGGTAACCTTACCTACTTCACATCCATTTTTCGCAATTTTTTTTATTTTATTTTAAAAAATACCACTGTGGATTTTCATAACTATATCCCTCTAACATGTCATTCAAATTTCGTCAGAAACAGAGACTCCTACAGTCTCCATCCAAAACATGTAAAATATAATAAATATGTCATCGTTAAAAAATAACTGTCTGGATGGAGGCCGTAAGAGTCTCCGTTTCTGACGAAATTTGAATGACATATTAGAGGAAAATAGTTATAAAAATCCACGGTGGTATTTTTCAAAAAAAACGAAAAATGGATGTGAAGTAGGTAAGGTTACCTACTTCACAAAGTAGGCTCCCTTTCCTCATATATATATATAGGGGTTTGATGGGGGCTGTCCCGACCCGTTTTTTCCGTATTTTTTTATTTTTTGAAAAATTTTCACCATGTATATTCATCTATATATCCCTCTTATATTCCATTCAAATTTCGTCGGAAACATAGACTCGTACGGCCTCCATCCAAATATGGTCTATTTAAAAATCCTACGACCGTTAAAAATGACAATCTGGATGGAGGCCGTACGAGTCTCTGTTTCTGACGAAATTCGAATGGCATATAGGAGGCATATATAGATGAATATACATTGTAAAATTTTTCAAAAAAATAAAAAAAATTATAGAAAAAATGGGACGGGACAGCCATGTTGGCTGCCCGCAAGGGGCAGCCCGATTTTTTCCATATATATAGAGAGAGATGAGTGATCTTATAAGAGCAAAAAGTTGTGAGAGCATAAGAGGAATGATTCTGGACCACATGATTCTGTTTTCTCTCTCATGCTCTTGTCTCTCCTGAGTGAATCATGTGGTCCAGAATCACCCCTTTCATGCTCTCACAACTTTTTGCTCTCATATAATCACTCCTCAATATATATAGGAGAAACTTCAAATGAGACGGGGTCTCACCACTTTTATGGTGAGCCTTCCATCTCGTCCTTTTATTTTAAATTGCACGGTTGGAATTAATGTTGTATTAATTATAGGGTTATTTACACCCATAACCCTGAGTAATTCCATAATTACCCCAGGTACCTAAGATAATCACGAATTACATCTAAAACCCCGAATAACCACTCCATTCTACACATATAACCTTCCGTTAGTTTAGTCCATTAACTCAACCAAATAGATGAGTTAATCTATCAATTGTAAATCTAACGGCTGAGATTAATAAAAAAATGAAAAGAAGGTCTGTGAGCTCGTGCGTGCAGGTAGGTGAGTCCGGGCAGTGGGGGAGGAAGGGTGTCGCATGCACACAGGCAGTGTGCAGGCGGCAGGGCGTCGGGGGGCTTCGATCTCGGCACGGTCAGTCGTGTGGGGAGGCTTCGTAGGGGGGGAGGGGGTGTACTCGGCCAGGGGCTAGGGGCTTCGAGCAGGGGTGGGCGGGGGGCGCGGGGTTTGTGGGCTTCGAGCAGCAGTGTGCGGGCAGCCGCTGGGAGGGAGGAAGGGTGGGGGCGGAGACTTCCGCGGGGAGGGAGGGGGTGGAGCAGGGCTGTGCGGGGGTGGGAACTTCCGCTGGGAGGGAGGGAGGGTGGGGGCGGAGCAGGGTTGTGCCGTGTGGGGGGGGCTTCCGCGGGGAGGGAGGGGGCGGAGCAAGGTTGTGCGGGGGTGGGAGCTTCCGCTGGGAGGGAGGGAGGGGACGGAGCAGGGCTGTGCCGGGGGGGCTTCCGCGGGGAGGGAGGGGGCGGAGCAGGGCTGTGCGGGGGGTGGGAGCTTCCGCTGGGAGGGTGGAGGGAGCTTCTCGGCCACGGGGGCTTCCAGGAGGAACCGGGGGAGGGGGCTGGAGCTCGGGGGAACACCCCGTGGGCGGGAGGGGTGGCTTCTCGGCCAGGGGATATCCAGGAGGAGCCGGGGGAGGGGACCTGGAGCTTTGGAGGGCAGCTGGGGGAGGGAGAGCCTGCAGCTCGCACGCAGGGAGAGGAGGCACGGTGAGGGGGAGGGTTCGAGCTCGATGCCGGAGTCATACGTGCGAGCCGGAGGGAGATGCTTGACAGGGACGCTCGAGGAGGAGGCCTTAGGCTTGAAGGGGAGGAGACATCAATTTTATTATCTACAAATGGCATCATATTATAAATAGGATGTATTTTGATGGGCAAAATGGTCAACATGTAACTTTTTCCATCATACTTAACGGAGAAGTAGGACGGAACTTCACACAGGGTTATACCATGTAAAAGTTAAGCATTATTCAGGGTTCTGGATGTAATTCGTGATTATCTTAGGTACCTGGGTAATTATGGAATTACTCAGGGTTATGGGTGTAAATATCCCTTAATTATAATACTTAAATGGCTGAATACCCATTTTGGTCATTTTGTCACATTCTAAATATAGAATGTGACAACTATTAGACCTAATCTCTCTCTCTCTCTTTCTCGATTAATCAATGACGGCGCCCTCTCTTTCGTGTGCATGATCGTCCAGCAGCGGCGTCATCTCTTCCTCACTATCAACCGTCGACGTCATCGATATCCTCCTCCACGCAAAGCTTCTCGAGATGGAGGATGTGTCCCGGAGGAGGAAGATGCGAAGGAAGGAGACGTGATGCATCTTACACGTGGTTGCATCATCAATGATGATAGATCCCCTCCCCCTCTTTCAACAGCTATGCACGATGTAAAATCGTTGTAGGCAATGATGGTCCAAGGTCCATTCAAGGGCTCTAATGTCTTCTATGTGGATGACAAGATTGAAGATGACGAGGGAGGAAGTGTGAAAGAGGAGCAGATTTGCATTATGGTATATATTTTTTGCATCATTGACATTACGTTTTACATATTGATATCTTTTTTTGCATTATGGTGTATATTTTTACATCATTGATATTAATTTTATATATTGATTCACTTTTGCTGTCCAAGGTCTATTCAAGGGCGTTAATGGATTTTATGTGGACGACAAGATTGAAGACGACGAGGGAGAAGGTGTAGAAGAGGAGCATATTTGCATTCTGGTATATATTTTTTACATCATTGACATTACGAAATATTGATCTCCTTTTTTGCATTATGGTATATATTTTTTACGTTATTGACATTACAATTTATGTATTGACACTCTTTTTAAAAAAAATCTCATTATTGATGTCTTATTGTGTAGAGATCCACATGAAATCTACAAATCGAGCATAAATTTTACAAATGTAATGAGGATCTTACAAATTTCAAGGGTGCGAATGAGCGACATGGAAAATTTACAAAGATCCATACAATTTTACAAAGAGATGTGTAATAATTACAAAAGGACGTGAAACAATTACAAAGATCCAATGTTGACAAACAAATATATAAAACATGAAATTTACAAAGTAGTTTGAAGAAACTGCAACTGCATATGATCTTTTACAAATGGTAATATAAAAATTACAAATTAAAATAATAATTTCACAAAAAACTATTTAATGAGAATGTTAAAAATAGATTATTTGAATTTTATGAAATCAAAATCTAGCGTCACATAATCTCATTCGTATTTACAAAATACATGCATTAAAATGTATTTGCTGATAATATTTTTGGAAATCAGCGAATAGAGGAATTAACGAAAAATTCCTAATAAAAACGAGCGTAAAATGGCACCGACGCCGTTAAATGAACATCCAATTAAATTCAAAACAAAAGGACGGAAATACTCTTTTTGACATCATACCATTGGATCATGATCTAATGGATCTCGTTGATGGCTCATCACAAAATTGGTGAGACCACACCTCATTTGAAAGGGTCTACACACACATACATACATATATATATAGATATAGGGTTAAATGGGGTTCCACCATGGGGGAGCTAACTTGGCTCCCCCGTCCCATTTCGTTCGGTTTTTTAATTTTTTTGAAAATTTCTTCCATACATTTTCATCATTATATCCCTATATTATGTCATTAAAATTTCGTGTGAAACAGAGACTCCTACGACCTCGATCCAGACAGTCATCTTTCAATTACACAATTTTCATTTTGAATTATGATTAAAAATACTAACATACTTACAAGATTGAATTATGGTCTTAGAAGAAGAATAAGATATCTTTCTTTGTCAACTCCCTTCTCTCTCATTGTTTGTTGAATTTGTTTATGTAAAACAAGAGTTCTTCTAATTTTTTAATACATATATTATATAAAATTAATTTTTATTTTCTTTTCATCTTTTTGCTTCATTTAATCTTGTCAATAGTATGGTAGAATAAAGACCTTAGTTTGCCATCTTGATTTTAACATAGATTCATATGTTGACTATAGGTGGAGTGCCTCCATTTGCAAATGTATGTGGCATATTTTGGAGTTTTACCAGTGACTTGACAATATAGAACAAAATTAGAAGGAATTTTCTTTTGATACTCTAAAATATCGACAAGGGGTAATATGAAGGAGCATGCTTTATTACCGATGGAGATGCTAAGAATTGCAACTTTGTAAAGAGGATTTTCAGCTCTCACTGTTGGTTCTTTCTTGCTTTTTCTTATTTTTATTTTCAAATTTAGATGAATTTTAGTTTTTTTATTATGTAACCTTCTATTTATATCACTATTCATTTTTTATTAAATAATATAATAATTTTAAGCACATATTTTATAACATGACAATTTATACAATATGTAAATATATTGACCTTCTGATATAGAAAATTATACATGATTTTACCTATCAATTTCTCTTAAATCCTCGAATGTAAGATGATAGTAGAATTAGGTTATTGACGCATTCAAGAACTACTAAAATACTTTAAAATCAAGTGATTTTAATCGCATTTCTGGCACGATTCTAGGTTTTTATCGGCACGCCCACGTCATGCCTTTTTTTATAGTTGCATAACAACATCAATATTGGCACTTAAAACCTTAGATTTGGGTTGCCATTGTGTGTGACTAAATTTAACGAATGACTTATATCACACATGCAAAATTTGAGAAGGTACCACATGAATATTCAACGATACCAGGTATTGAAGAATATATACATGAAATTTTAATGAATTTGAAAGAAATTGTATTAAGAAGTAATTTGTATGGAGTTCGAGACGCATTCATTTGCATCAAAGGTCCAAAATGCAATTATCATTCCAGATATCATTTATCTAGGAAAAAATGGATGTCCCTGCCTCATTTTTTTATTTTTTAAAAAATAAAGTCATGTATTTTTTATCACTAATATGTCATTCCAATTTTATCAGAAACAGAGACTCCTATGTCTTCCATCTAGAACTTGTACTTTTTACGATCCTAGAATTTCTGTAATCGACATGTTTAAATGAAGGACATAGAAGTCAATATTTCTGACGAAATTGGGATGACATATTAGAGGAAGATAGTGATGAAAATACATAGCTTTATTTTAAGAAATGTCGGAAAATGAAACGACCCATTGAATCCTTTATTTAAACCATGACTAAAGCTTATTTGACTTATACCATTTTTGTATTTAATTGACTGGTAGGTATTTATAACTAAATATTTTACCATTTCCATCAGTGCACTCACACACGCCAAATACAAAAGATGCAGCCAAGCCTCCTTAAATAAGACATACTTACTGCATTATATAGAATTTGATTTGTTTATATAAAAAAATAAACCTTCTGGAAGATTTAATTTAATTATTTTCGAATCAAATCTTAACTGAACCTTTAAGGAGTACAAAACTTTGGAATTTATTAACCCAATTTCAATCCCTGAAGTATCTCCTCACCATTTACACCATTTACATATTCCTAAGTAATAATTCCAAATTTAACTCTTCCTCTTTCTTCAATATAAATGAACTGCCTTTACTTTGTTGGAAATTTTGAATTTCAAATAGTTCGTAAGAAATGGCTGAAATTGATGGAATTTCACAAATTACTAGTAGGGAGCCCGTGCTCTGCAAGGGAAGCAAATTTTGATTTCTTTTAACTTTAACATTAAAGATGTAATAAATATATTCATATAATTGCCCATCGATATAACTTGTTTTTTATATGAAATTGTGATAATCATATAAGATTAATGGATATGTACCTCATTTTTGTTTTCTATTTTTATATTTGATATATTTTAATCCAACATTTCGATGGATTTGAATATATTTTCGTTCATCCTTATATGAACAATTAAGAATCATCAAATTTGATCTAATAAGTCCATAAAAACCAACCTCATCGAATAGAATATGTTTATTGCCATAGTTAACTATATTTTAGATTATAAGTATAGTAAAAATTATAATGTTTTTGAAATATTGATATAATTCCATATTTAAATATATTATTATTTTCGTTATTTATTGGTAAGTAACAATATATTGGATGAACATATTGAAAATCACGGTTTCTTCTCCGGTAAATTCAAAGCATAAAATAGGAAAGTAAGGGATTATAAATCTTTTCTAAGGGGTGGAATGACCTTAGCTACTAAGCATGGTATTCCTAAATAATAAAAGAGATATTGTGTCAACTAAACTAATCTTAATATCCACCAACAAATAATATGCAATTGAAATTTCAGGGACTTCACCTATACTATTAATTTATCCTTCATATATCTTTGATAAAAGTAAAGTAGCACTTTGATATTTCATGCTATTGAGAATGCATGATGTTTATAAAATTATACTAAAAATTTTGGGATGACTACGTGATCAATGATATGAACAAATAACCTTAAATAAATACTATATAAGATATTCGCTTTTCATCGTAGAAAATTGTCAAGTCGTTAATGACAGTTGATATTTATGAATTCAGAGTGAATAAGATTTTATGACATATTATATGTTCTATTGTAATAATCTATTTGTTACAATTTTTATTTGATAGTTATTTATTTGAAGTTTTGATGAATTTTTCAAAGTGAATATTGATTTTAATTGTTTTTTAAATTATTAGATAGATCTCACCTGAACCCTAGAACACCTACATCATTATTATTGCCATTACACAGTCACGTTGAAGTAGGAACACATGAAGTGTAAACTGCGCAAAGTTCCCATGACACCGAACCTCTTGCCCACCAAATCGAACTGCAACATATTATCTTCCATCTGATACCCGCCCACCACGACCGACGCGGTCACCGCCGCACCGCCGTCGATCAATCCCAAGCACATAACTCCCGGCTGCACCTCCACCACGCTGTTCGCGCCATTCCACGCCCAGCTCACGCCGCTCCCAAACATCAGCTCGATCGGCGGTACATCCAGCCCAACCCAAGTGCTCCGCACCTTCTTGCCGTCGAAGCAGGCGTCAAAGGGTGCGACGGGCTTCACCCTCGTTAGCCCCGACTCTCTCGCGAAGGCATCCACCACGGCCTTGTAGATGGACGACTCCAGCACTGTGTAGAGATTCACAGTGCTGAGCTTCGTGCCACCTGTACCCTTCTTTGTTATGGAAAGCAACAACGTATTGATCGGCACGTTCTTGCCGTTCACCTTAATGGTGCTTACTTCGATGAAGTACTCGACGGAGCGCTCACCCTTGAAGTACGTACCCGCGGTGCTAACCGGATTCACGACCAGAGGTGTGTAGACGAAGGCGGTGGAGATGAAATCTCTGGTCAGGATGCGGTAGGGGGTGTCGCCGAAGAAGATAACACCCTGCCTGGAGCCGACGGAAGGAAGACAGAGAGCGAACTTGTTGGGATAACGCAACGACTAGGAGAGTTGGGAGGGGAGGGATACCCCTGTACGGTCGAGCGTGGTACCGCAGGGAGCTCCACCGCCGTGGCAGAGAGGGAGGTGAAGCTCAAGAAGGGAGGCTGAGGTGGATGAGGAAGGGAAGGGTAGGAGGCGGAGCGGAGGTCTGCAGAGAGTCGGGAGCCGAGGGATTGGACGATGGCGACAACCTAGGGATTGCAGGAACAAAGGAATAGAGAGAAGGCTGGACGGAGACGGCAGCGGAACTCCTTGAAGGGGGACCACCCGGAGGAGGCCTAGGGGGAGGCGTCGGTCGGGCCGACAACGTGGATGGCGGAAGTGGGCTGGCTGCAGGCTGCGAGTCTGCGACGCGATACTGAGCGGATCGGAGGAAGAGAGGAGAGTGGAGTAATTCTTTTCTCAAGTTGAGGGCGAAATTGGAATGAAGAATGGAGCGACGGGGCAAAATCTGGATTTATTAGCGGAAAATAAATATTTTGACGCTCTTATATATATAATAGATAGTTTAAAAAACTTGAAGCCAAATAATAAAGAATTTTTTACCCTTGTGTCCATCCGAGTTTCTCCCATTACAATTATGCCTCTACCTTTTTTAGCGATAACACTTGCATCCATCAGGGACCGTGTTCGTTTGGTTTCCTCTCCCTTCACAGATGGTCAACGTTTTAGTTATGGAGTTAAGATGATAGATATATTTTGCTCACTATTCTTCTATCACATGCTTCTCCGATAAAAAAACACAAATAACTACAATTTATCTAATAATATTATCTAACATAACCCTCTTATCACTCCTTATCCTCTTCCTCCCACCGAACAGAGAATAGCAAATAGTTATCACTTATCCCTATTTATTCCTCATTATCCTCTTCCTCCAATTGAACAAAAACAATTTCATATCAGTTCTTATCCCTCCTTATTTTTTGCCTTATTCCTCGATCGAACGACGCCTAATCACAATACCACAATCTAAGATTGTAGACGAATCGAATCTGAGCAAACCTACCCAGGTTCAGTTCGGTTCGTTTGGCATTTTAAAAGGTTCAGGTTCAGTTCGATTTGATAAGATGAAAATGGTGTTTTAGATTCGGTTCAATTCGACCCTAATTCATGAAGGTTCGGTTCGTTTTGTTTAAGGATCGATCAGCAATGAGACTTCTTGGAATCTAAGTACTTTGGAATGTGGAATGATCATACCCTTCGTTATGTCTCGATCAATGATTGTGAACTTTTATGCATATACCTTATTTACATCATGGTGCAGATTCTTCATTCCTCGTATATTTTTTTAACGAAAAAATACATACGTATATATATAATATGTTGTGTATCGAACTTTTAACGAAACGAATCTGAATGAACCTATCATTTCAAGGTTCGATTCGCTTAAATAAACGAGTCCAAATCTATATCAAGGTTTGGCCTCGTTTATTTTCAAACCAAATCTGAATCGAACCTTTGATGAAACGAACCTAAACGAATTTCGAACCCGAGATTTTTCTGACACCTCTTCTGTTATCTGTTAAGATAAAATAGTGGCATAAAAATGGTACTGTAAATTTCGTAAGAGTAAAAAGATACTAGTGTTATTACAAAAAAGTTAGCGATGTGATTATAACTGCATAATCTCAAAAGGACACAAGTATTAAAAACTCAATAACAAATATATTAGAGTAAATTGCAAAAATATCCTCGAACTATACACCTAATTTCAATGTCATACATGAACTTTAAAAAATAACAATATGGTACCCGAACTTTCAAAATTGTTTCAATGTGGTGCTTGACTATTGAATTTAAGGTTAAAATGACGAAATAATCAACTAAATTTCTATGGTGAATGACTATATTGAGACAAATTTGAAAGTTGAGGTACCATATTGTTACTTTTTAAAGTTCAGGTGTAACAATGAAATCAGGTGAATAATTTATAGTTTTTTTAGTTTACTCAATATATTATGGGATATTTACCCAGCGAACCCTGAAATCTTTCAAAATTACCTCTACGACCTTTGAAACATCGATATTCCTCCCTAGACCCCGTAATCTTGCTAACCCTTACTCTATAGACCCTGTGGTTAACTCCCATCCATGTAACCGTTAGAACTAACCAAACTCTGTTATCTTCCTTTATATTATACCCATTTTAGTGGTCAAATTTACCGCAAGTGCCATTGCCTCCCATCTCACCTCCCACCCTCTACCTGCAGCTGATCACGGTGCCACTCTCCCCCGGTTCGCCGTTGCTTGAAGGCCCCCTACGGCTTGAATCTCGTGCCTACGGCTTGCCCCCGGGGTTCCGCTTCCACCCCACTGACGAGGAGCTTCTGGAGCACTACCTCCGCAAGAAGGCCTTCCGATGCCCTCTTCCCGCCTCCATCATCCCTGGTCCGAAATAGGATAACTATCGAAATATTACAAAGACGAACAGACGACACTCCGAAAACTAAACTCAAAACCTACTTGCGAATTTCTAAGAAAAGGATTACAAGATAAACTCTGAAGATTTCAAACGAGGAAGACTCTCTGCCATTTCAAGCAGACTCCCAGATCTTGTAGTCCCTCCCCTCAGCGCACAACCTCCACCTGCGATTCCCGTCGTTGGGCTCGTAGTGTCCCGGACCGATCTTAACGATCGCCTTCTCGTCGATCTCGGCGGCGTACACATCACGTTCGGCTTTCCTTATCCTGACCTGCTCAACAGTGTAACTGAGCTGATCAGTAACCGGATATTTCAGTTCAGTGAAATTACTACTGATACGCTTCAGCGCTTACCAAGCTACGGCAGTTGATGTCCAGCCGGCGTCGGATGGATATCAGATTGGCAATCTCTTGCTGGAAGTGGGAGAAGACGTGATCGTAGAACACCGTCGGCGTTCCTGGATGCGTCAAGATGTATGCATACCCTTGCATCTCCTTGCCTCCAGGGAACCTCCAATGTCCCTGCAAGAGGACAGTATTCGTCATTAAACAGAAGAGAGTGTAGTCATCCTATACACCACGAAACGCCCGATCGAAGTCAAACCTGTGTTGAACCGGTGTCGTGATTCTCGATGAACGTGACCGCACGAGACGGCCACCATCCTATGACTCCCGGCGGCTTTCCCTTCTCGTCCGATAATCGCCAGTACTCGCAGTTATCCATGACCTGCAGGACAATCAACCCAGTTCTTAATCCAGCTCTCCATCTAATCAGATCATATCCTAAAGAATTAGAATCACCATTCATAACCCATCAGTGATTTGAACACACTTACAGCATGGAGTATCCCCTTCGTTGTGATGTCGAACGCGCCCGACGTACTGTTCGTGGTGTTTATCCAATCTATTATTCGCTGCCGGTGAGCGTCTTGGTTGTGATCTATCTTCCCGTACGTATAGCTGAGGGAGTCCCAGAACTCGCCCACCGCGAAGTAAGGCTTGCTGGCTTCCATGTAGTCTTTGATGTATCCTCCCCAGAATCCGCGAACAAAGTCGAGTCTCCATGTAATCCTCGTTTGAAATCTTCAGAGTTTATCTTGTAATCCCCCCCACCCGTCGGCATCCCTGTCCAGCCGCCTGCAAAGTACCCACAGCCGCCGATGGAGTCTCTCTCGCCGATGGAGCTCCCACACTCCCCCATTCCGAGGCCGATGGAGTCCCTCCCCCCCGCGGCTCACTGTTTTTTTCTATTGTACCATAAATATCACCGAGGACACGTGGCATGTTTCTGGCAATTGTACCGTACAAGGGTTACTCAAACAACTCTGGTTAAGTTACGAACGAGACGGTGCACAAACGGAGGGTCCATGTGGTAAGACGGAGCAAGATTACGGGGTCTAGGGAGGAATATCGATGTTTCAAAGGTCGTAGAGGTAATTTTGAAAGATTTCAGGGTTCGCTGGGTAAATATCCCATATATTATTGAAAAGGGTACAGACAGCAAAATGTTTATACTATTGACATGAGGATCAGGTACCACAACGACTGACGCCTTTTTGGAAGTTTGTGCATAATGGGCCTCTTATTAAATAACATGATCCCGGAAAAGGAAGAAGAGCCTCTTATTTTATATCCATTTTCCAAAATTAAAATTCATTAATGACTCGTCTTTGACATCACTTCACATAACACAGATATTCACCTTCCCCATGGAGAAACGATATCACTTGAAAAAAAGTTCACATCCACCCACAACAGCAGCACGATGCATTTATGTCAAAATCTGGATTTATAAAAGGGAAAAATGTCATTTTTATATGCATGTGAATTTTTACAATTACATTTTTTTAAGATAAAAACCCCTACCTATAGGTGTGTGGCAAAAAAACTTCACCATTAATCATCAATAAAATACACACCCGTAAATAAGTAAATATCAAAATCAAAATTTCCAATTTCCAATGCTCTACTTGCATTCTAGCATGTGATACAACATTTTCTCCGTAACATCGCTCCCGGTGGAAGACCACATCAAAATCATGACCAGCCAAAGCGTCCAAATCATACATAGCCAAACAATCCGATCTCCTTGTCCCTGTGCCATTCCAGTCCATCCTAATCGACTCTCAGAAATCAGATACACCATCTACACAAATCGCATGGTTCTCAAATAACTCCCATGCCTCCTGAGAGCTCCCACATTTGAAGAAAAAGCCATTCGCATCTTCCCCCTCACCCAAACACCATGAGCAGACATGGTTAGCAGACTGAACAAATAAGCAAAAATGTCTCCAGTTAAGAGTCTTCCCTCATGAATATCTAAAGAAAAACTTTCATGCCTGTCACATAGCCTCTCAGATAAAAAACTACCGATCCATTTTGAGCATTGTATGCCTTGACAATTGAGAGCATCCCATCGCACCGCCTACATTATCCAACTCCGCAAGCAACACTGGTAGCTCTTCTAGACACTAGTCCGAAACTTTATAGCGAAACCTAGGGAAGAGCAAGCGCCCATCCCACAATTACATCGTATTATATATGTAGGTTTTTATAAGTTGTGCCCCTCTGAGATATTGTGATTTTGATTATGCCCCTTCCTTTTTAGAAAATCAGTTGTGCCCCCAACTTCTTGTCGTTCTATCACTTGTGCCCCTCCGTTACTTCAATCATCATTTGAGTTGAATTAGGTATGGTTTAATCAAACTATGGTATAGTTAAGAGGGGCGTATGTGGAAAAAATCCCACATCCTCCTTTCTCTCTTCCTCCCTCCTCCTCGAATCACCTCCTCCTCCACCCCTTCTCCTCCATCCTTCACCATCAACTATAGCATGTCGACGACAGGGTCGAACACCTCCTCCTTCATCCCCTCCCTTGCAATAGAGGGGAGTAGCTCGGAGCGGAGGGAAGCACAGACTGAAATGGGAGGTGTGATGGGGAGAAGGAAAGAAGGGGCAAAGGGAGAGGCGTGGGGGGTAGGGAGAGGCAGGGGGAGGCTCTCTAGGCAGAGGAGGGCAGAGAGGGAGGCATGAGGACAGGGTAGGTGCACGGACGACATGGGGTGGGGAGAGTAGCTCGTGGCGGAGGGAGGATCTGGTGGCGAGGGGAGGAGGCGAGGGTAGGGGGAGGCACGGGGGGTGGCATGGGGTAGGGGGAGGAGCTCGAGACGGAGGGAGGACCTAGGGGTGGGGGGAGGAGGTGGGGATAGGGCGCGACAGAGGGCAGGGGGAGTTGTAGGGATGGTAGGGGGTGGGGGGAGGATATGAGGGTGGGGCAGGAGGCGGGGCGAGGGGAGGAGCGGAGGCGGCATGGGGTACGAGGAGGCTCGAGGGTAGGGGGATGGGGTGTGGGGAAGCTCGGGACATGGGGGGAGGACCTAGGGACGGGGGGAGGAGGCGGGGGCAGAGGTAGGCACGAGGGATGGGTAAGGTGTGGTGGAGGAGTTGGGTAGGGGGTGGTGGGGAGAAGCTTAGGGCAACAGAGGCGGCGAGAGGACAGGGAGGAGGAGCTCGGGGCAGAGGGAGGACCTGAGGGCAGGGGGAAGAGGCAATGGGAGAGCAAGAGGCTAGGGAGGGGGAAGAGAAGGGGAAGAAGAGGATGTGGAAGGAGGAAGAAGATGATGAGAAAATGACCTTTTCAATCTTTATTTTTAATTTTATTCCTATTATGTCCTTAACGTACGTTGTGTTGGTAATGAACGACAATTAATCTGAGGGGTACAAGTGATAAAATGTTAAGAAGTCGAGGGTACAACTGATATTCCCAAAAAGGGAGGGGCATAAATAAAATTACGATATCTCATAGGGGCACACCTGATAAAAACAACATATATCAAAATTTTCTACACCATAACCACTAAAGAATTATCCAATCACACTCTAACCCCTATAATTTTTATAAAATATCCGACGACTTACATCACAATCCATGTAATCTTACTAGCTCTCACATCACAATCCTCAATGATAAGGACATATAGATTAATAAAGTAAGATTATTATGATCGTGGTGTAATTACAACCATCATAGAAGTTAGTGATATAATTGAACAAGTTCTTAATGATCATGGTGTAAAAATCACTATTACATACTATAATCGCATTGTTTGTAAACCTATAGGAGCGCTCTTGTAGTTCTTTCGCCCCTTGATGTCTCCCTTTTCCCCAAACTCAATAATGTTACCTCTTGCTTCTCTTCGATGACCCACCTTGCATTCCAATTAGTTCCCCTCCCACAGCAATGATCAAAATTATGATCGATAAGATCGCATCGTCACCTACACACCGCTTGGCAGCATAATGTTGCGATGGCTCCATAGACAGGAGGATACCACTGAGCTTCATCTACTTGCACACCACCCCATTTGACAACTACAAAAGTGATGTTGTTAACACCTTAAAATAGTACCATATCGAATATTTTCAAGATGTTGAGTGCGATTATAAAGAGTACATGTCTAGTTCATGCTAACTCGAGTTTTTAAAATATTTTAGATGATTTTTTTAACGTTACAACATCATCTCAATCCATATAGAGATCGGTTTTCTTTGATAATAATTCAAATCTAAGCTCAACCAACTCGAACTTGGATGGGGAATTGATGATGAAATAAGGACATTAGATGAAAATAAATTCATCCCTCGTGAAAACTAGGGATGAAAATGGATCAGATATGGTTATTATCATGTTCATTTATATCGAATACAGATATAAGTACAAATATGGATTTATGATATCTTTAACTAATCAGATACTGAATTAAATTGAATATTCATCGAATCCGACTATAAATGATGAATGTGAACATTGATTGAATTAAAATCAAATAAAAATATGATCGAGAAACATTATGAATTTGCATAGAATTATTATCAAATATGAAGTCATTTTAAAAAGATCAAATTAAAGTATATTAAAATACATTGATAAAAATATTTAACCCATCGAAATTATAACTGCAAAGGGTCTGCTCCTGATATAGCCCTTGAGAGGCTGCAACTTACATACAGTATGTTAATGATTTTAACAAGTCAAGGCGAAGAAGCGTAGTGTCGTAGAATGCTAAAGGGATGCTCTAGACTATGTATTCAGAAACATTAAGCGTTGTCATCTTTTTGCTCGTTATTGACATAAAGAAAAAATTTCATATAAAAAATTTGGATGTGGGGGATAATAAGTTTAGTTTGCTATTTGTTTACTAAATGGATATTTAGTATACTCGTATCCCTTTTTGTCCTACATGAAACCCGACCCCCTCTTTGCGTAGCGCACTAATATTTTTCCATGAATGAAAAAGCAACATAAAAAATTCCAGGGGTCAAACAAAAATATTCCCACAAATCCCGTCCATGGATGAAAAAGCAACATAAAAAATTTCCAGGGGTCAAACAGAAATATCCGCACAACTCCCGAGGGATATTTCAAATCCCCTCACGGATACAGAAAAAAGCGGAGGTCATAACGGTCACTCCCCTTTCTAACGCCGTCAAACCCCAAAACCTTGGACTTTCAAAATCATAACGGTGCTACCATTTTGCACTTTCCTCCCTCCGTTTTCACATCATCCACAACGCACCACCAACATTTCCCGATCCTCTCCTTTTCCGCCCCCATCTCCTGTTCCTTTCCCCCTTCTCTACTCCAAAACCAAACAGAGAGAGAGAGAGATCACCTTATTTTTTTATGCACACTCTCAGACTCCAAACAAAAAAATAAAGATAACATCAGACCTGAACGACCGAGAGCGAGAGCGCTGAACGACCGAACAAAGCGGGAGCGAGAGCGTTCTTCTCTCACCTCCGCTCTCCTGCTCCACCTCGAAACCCTAGCTCGCCGTCGCGAGCTCGACCGTGTAAGCAATGCGATCGATTTGATGCGCGTCTGTTTTGGATCTTCGCGTTTTTTTCTGCGTCTGAGAACGATTTCCTTGAATGGGGATGAATCTGGTCGCGGATCTTCCAATTTTGGGTTTCGGGACGCAATGTGATTGCATGTCGGCGTCGTTGTGTGTGTTGGCAGGGTGAAGGCGGGATCTCGAGGCGGGATGGACGGATCTCAGAAGAAGGGGAGCATGATCCCGATCTCGCCGTCCCAGACGCCAAGGTCCACGGATAAGTCGAACAGGGACTTCCGATCCAACGAGGGGAACGGGTACGCGGCCGCCAAGAACGACAAGGACAAGGGGGTGAATGTGCAGGTGCTGCTCCGGTGCAAGTGAGTGTGGATGAAAGATGATTTCTTTTGTTGTTGACGAAGATACAGATTGTTTCTTTTTTGGGGAATCTGATGTTTTTTTTGGGTTTTTTTATTATGTTGTAGGCCGTTGAGTGAGGAGGAGATCAGGTTGCGTACTCCGATAGTCATCTCCTGCAATGAGGGCAGACGGGAGGTATCTGCTCTGCAGAATATCGGTAACAAACAGATCGATAGGACCTTTGTTTTTGATAGGGTATGTATTTCTTTTGATTTCAACTGTTGTTGCATACTTGAATGAAGAGTTGGGTGTTAATTGTCCCTTTTGTTGTTAAAGAACTGTTTTATCTTTGTCGTTTGTGGATTATTATTTGCAGGTGTTTGGTCCTGCTTCAGAGCAGAAAGATCTGTTTGATTTAGCTATTTCACCTATTGTGAATGAAGTTCTCGAAGGCTATAACTGCACCATTTTCGCATATGGGCAGACGGGGACTGGGAAAACCTATACGATGGAAGGAGGTGGAAAGAAGAGCAAGGTTTAATGCTAGTATTCAGCTCGGATGTTCTCATTTTGCTACTTTTGATTTGCTTCTAAAATTCGCATTTGTTGTTGTGTGTTCCTGAAGAATGGGGAATTTCCTAGCGATGCCGGTGTTATCCCAAGGTCCGTTCGACAGATCTTTGACATACTGGAAGCTCAACATGCGGAATATAACATGAAAGTTACGTTTTTGGAGCTGTATAATGAGGAGATTACTGATCTTCTAGCCCCGGAAGAGTCGAAGTTTGCAGATGACAAGTCAAAGAAGCCTATTGCGTTAATGGAAGATGGAAAAGGTGGAGTTTTTGTTAGGGGTTTAGAAGAGGAGATAGTCTGCTCTGCTCTTGAAATTTACAAAATTTTGGACAGAGGATCTGCAAAGAGGCGTACTGCGGAGACTCTACTGAACAAGCAAAGCAGCAGGTCACACTCGATATTTTCAATTACAATACACATCAAGGAATGCACACCAGAAGGCGAGGAAATGATTAAATGTGGGAAGCTAAATCTTGTTGATCTTGCGGGCTCAGAAAATATTTCTCGTTCTGGAGCTAGGGAAGTAAGTATATGCTTCGTTGAATATTCTAAAACTCGAACCATGGCATATTCTTAGTTTGATTAATCCTGGAATGTTAATCACAGGGAAGAGCAAGGGAAGCCGGGGAGATAAACAAAAGTTTGCTTACACTGGGACGGGTGATTAACACTCTTGTCGAACATTCAGGACATATTCCATACAGGTTGCTATAATAGGCATAGGTTATCTTGTTTCGATTGTTTATTGTTAGGATTGTTTATTGAAGAAGTTGGTTGGTCAATCAGGGACAGTAAACTAACAAGATTGCTGAGGGATTCTTTGGGAGGGAAAACCAAAACCTGCATTATTGCCACGATATCGCCATCCATCCACTGTTTGGAAGAGACACTGAGCACCCTAGACTATGCTCACCGTGCAAAAAATATCAAGAACAGGCCAGAGGTCTGTACATTTCTTATTAATTTTTCCTTTATATTTCCATGTATATTTCTAAACATTCTTCGTGTTACTATGATTTTTTAATTCTGATTGATTTTTTCCCGTCATTTGGCATTCCAGATTAATCAGAAGATGATGAAATCAGCAATGATTAAGGACTTGTATTCTGAGATCGATCGTCTTAAACAAGGTCAGGGATGCTAGTTTGATGTATTATAAGTTGTAAAATGAAGTGGCTTGCAACCTTTCTGAAAAACCTTGGCAATATCATTGCCTGGTTTACTTCTTTGACTATATTTGAATACTATCATACACACAAATAACCTTTTTCTCAAAATATATGGCTTGCTTTTATTCCTGAAAGCTTCGGTTTTGCTGATTAATATCATTCTTTTTGCTAGAGGTCTATGCTGCACGAGAAAAGAATGGTATTTATATACCTCGTGAGCGATATCTCCAGGAAGAAGCTGAAAAGAAGGTTGGATGTTAGCTGCTTTTATGACCATAACCGCTTATGAGTTTGTTAGGTCTATAGGATACCTTTAGGATGGAATATGGGTGTATTTATGATGCCATCTTATTTCAGGCTCTGACTGAGAAAATGGAGCACCTGGAACTGGACCTAGAATCCAAAGACAAGGTACTCCTTAGGCATCCCACCTCTTACCCTCGTTCACATTACTTGGCATTCAATTGCTTCTATTATCTCAATTTTCATGATTTTTTAATCATTCTCCAACTTTTTTTGGCAGCAATTAATTGGACTTCAGGAGCTTTACACTTCGCAGAAGATATTGACTGCTGATTTGGGTGATAAACTTGAAAGAACCCAGGTATGCTATCAATACTTCTCTTCTTCCTTGCTTGGTTGTATTTTTCGTTCCTTAAAATCAAGAAATTTTGATTAAGGTCCACTTTCTGAATTTAGAAAAAACTGGACGACACAGAAAATGCGCTGTTTGGTCTCGAGGAGAGATACAAACAATCATTGGCAACTATCAAAGAAAAAGAATTCTTGATATCTAATCTTCTCAGATCAGGTGCAAAGTTTCCCCAGTTCTTCCTTTATACTCTTTTGCAAATTCTGGTTTTGTATGCTGCATGCAAGTCTCATAAAACAAACAAATCTAGAGAGATATTGGATTGGATTACCAAATGACCTGTTAACATATTTGGGCTCTTCTAATTTCTGTAGTACAACAAAAAAACAATTATCAGAGCTTGCCTTGCAATATGCAGTGGTTTGTTTTTGAGCATCATGCATTTCATATTTAGCTTTGGGCAGCGTTGGAGCCTGCCTTACATATATTTCCAGCCCGAGAATCTTTTTCACAAATGATTGGTCTTTGTCGCCAGAGAAAGCACTTGTTGAACGTGCATTTGAGCTGCGATCTGAGTTGGAGAATGCTGCTTCTGACATATCTGGCTTGTTTGCTAAAATTGGTTGGTTTTTTAAACTTTGTTAAGCTCATTAAAGTTGAAATGCTTTGGAAGTCTTTTTTATGAATTTTATTTGTTTAATAATCATCACCTTCTTTGTGGTTAGATCGTAAAGACAAAATAGAAGATGCAAATAGAATCCTCGTTGAAAAGTTCCAAACTCAATTAACTGAGCAGCTGGAACTGTTGCATAGAACTGTGTCTGTTTCTGTAATGCAACAGGAGACTCAGCTTAAGGAAATGGAGGAGGACATGCAATTATTTGTTTCTACAAAAACGGAGGTATTTAGTTGTACTTGTTTGTACATTGCTGTACTTTTGTCATGGATTTTTAACATATACTCTTTTATGCACAGGCAAGTGAAGAGCTCCGAAGACGTGTTGCAAAACTGAAATGTATGTATGGTTCTGGAATAAAAGCATTAGACGATTTAGCTGGTGAGCTAGATAGGAACTCCCAGTCGACATTCACACAAACGAATGTACAAGTTTTAGCACATTCTGCCGCTGTTGAAGAGGTAAAACATCTGACTTCTTACATTAAATGTTTATTTTCTTAACCATAGTTTGTTTTTCTTGTTTCATTCATTTGTTTTTTATGTTCTTCAGTGTTTCAAAGGGATAGCTTTAGAGGCCGATCAATTGCTTATTGAGCTTCTAAACAGCCTAGAAAATCAAGAGGAAAGACTGACTGTTTTTGCACAGCAACAACGCGAGGTTAATACTCATTTACAAACAGTTAGCATTGATATTAAGTTTTTATCAGCCTTATTTTTTTATCTAATTAGTTTTTCCTATTTATTTGAACAGGGCCATGTCAGAGCAGTCGAAACCACTCGGTCAATTTCCAAGATCACTACTGATTTCTTCCAGTTCTTAGATGTGCATGCATCAAAACTAAACAAAATCATGGAAGAAACACAAACCGTCCAGGATCAGAAATTAAGTGAACTTGAAAAGAAGTTTGAGGTGATATTCTATTTTGAGCAATTACTCTTAATCTGGATAATTAAATGATATCTGCACCTTATCACATATTGCATTTTGGTAACCTCAGGAATGTGCTGCTAGTGAAGAGAGACAATTGATAGAAAAGGTGGCTGAAATGTTGGCTAGTTCAAGTGCTAGGAAGAAAAAGTTGGTATGTTGTGCTATCGCTATCTGGAATTTATTCTGTTTGAATATCTTTCTGCGGCACTTTTATGCCAGTTTGCCTAATATTGGCAACAGAAAATGCTGAAACTTTTGTTAAGGATAGCTCTTAGTATATGCAGTATATTTATTCTTCAAAATATCATCGGGTGACTGCATCATTGCCCATATCTTTCTTTTTTAACCAATAAGCCCGATATTAGGGGTTTGGGTAACGTTAAATTTCATTAAAAACTAATCACATGATGTTCCCTTCACGGGGTCTACATATAAAATAAAAGGGAAATATTAGAACTTCAAACTATTTTTATCATACAAATTCAAAATGAACTTGTATTGAACAAACTGTCGTGTCAGTACAGTATATTTTTGACAGTACAGTATATTTTTGGCTAGAAGTAGATGAATCTTTGCTTTCTTCAGGACACAAGATATCTTTGTGAAGTCAATGCACAAAGTTGGATAGATGAGTTACACGTCTATAAAATGCCTTTAATTTATTATTGTAAGCATGGCTACATATACATCCTCTGAAGATGGTCAACTAAGCATGAGTTACAGGCCTTCCAAAAAGTCACCGACTTCAGTTGTTATTTTAGTTTTCCACGAACTTATGTCGCCAGTAACCTTATATATCTGAATCTTCATCTATTGTAAGACTTCTATTGTAAGATATGATTTGACATGCCCTATTCATAAATAAGTATTTATGGATATGGCCTCATATATAAGTATTGGGTACTTATATATCCGATATTATCACTGGAAATCGTGGAAATTATTTACAAAAGGTAATAAAATGAAAGGTTCTCGTATTTCTAACATCATTAATTTTTTTAGAAATACTCATTTATTTGCTGCAAATGAGGAATATTTATGAGATTTTACTTGTACCACATCAGTCATCATATGCTAATTCCACCAGTAATCCCATATATCTGAATAATTAAATGATTATTGCACCATGTCATCATATATCCATCCAGTTATCCACAATAATGTAGTACAAGTAACGCCATATAAATGAATAATTAAATGGTACAATTACTATCCTAGGTTAATCTAGTCATCAGCCAGGTTATTCAACCAAGCCAGTAATCTCATGTATCTGGATAAATAATCCGCAAAGTTCACCAGTAACAATCTATTTCTGAATCCTAACATGTCGTAATTAAATATTTCTGACGAGGACCTCAAATATCTCTATTGGGTGTAAAGGTGATTATAAAGTTAAAGGTTCTCTCAGTTCATAAATTAATAAATAAGTTATAAATATACATCTATTAGGTATAAATGACGAATATTTATGATGTTTTACTTGCATTGCATCAGTAATCCCATGCTTGTATGCTGAACCATCGATGTGTTTTAAAAAGTAAAGTATGTAACAGAAGCTACCATTGTGCATTGCAAGTTTAATAATTACATAACACAACAACAACAACAACAAAGTCTTTTCCACTTTAAGTAGGGTCGGCTACATGGATTTTTTGCCTCCATTTAGATCTTATCTTGAGTCATTCTCGGGCTTAGATCCAAAAAATGAAGATCCCTTTGTACAGTCTCATTTCAACATTTCTTGGGCCTTCCACGTCCTCTTTTAACCGGCTCAACATTCTAATACTCACATCTCCTCATCGGTGCATCAACTGACCTCCTTTGCAAATGGCCAAACCACCTTGAACGATTTTCTCACATCTTATCTTTGATCAGAGATACACCCACTTTCATTCTGATGGCATCGTTCAAAATCCGATCTTTACGTGTGTGTTCACACAACCACCTTAGTATATTCATTTATGTTACTGCCATTCTCTACACATGTCTATGGTTCACATGCCCACATTCAGATCCATAGAGCATAACAGGTCTCACAATTGTTTTGTAAAACTTTCCTTTGATTTTCAAAGGAATTTTTCTTATCACAGAGAACAGTAGAGGCTCCTCTCCACTTTAGCCAACTTGCATTTATTTTATTTTTAACATCTCCATCAATTTCTCCATCATATTGCAAAATAGATCCCAAGTATCTAAAAGAATCTTTCTTCTGAATGTTATTATCACCAATTTTAACATCAATTCCTTTGCCATTGCTTCCATTAAAAGTACACTCCACATAGTCAGTCTTAACCCTACTTATGCGAAATCATTTAGTCTCAAAGCATGTCTCCAGACCTCAAGCTTCTCATTTACTCCATCTCTAGTCTCATCAATCAACACAATATCATCAATGAATAACATACACCAAGGCACCTCATCCTGAATGCGACTTGTCAACTCGTCCATAATCAAAGTAAAAAGAAATGGCCTTAAAGTTGAACCTTGATGCAGACCGGTGTTGATGTCAAAATAGTCAGTCTTCCCAGACTGTATCCTTACACAAGATGAATGTAAGGATATGATAAGTACTTGTCTCTTCTCCAAAACTCTCCACAATATCTTTTATGAGGTTAATGTATAGGATAGATACTTGTCTCTTTATGAGGTTAATGTATATGATAGGTACTTATCTCTTCTCCAAAACTCTCCATAATATCTCTCGTAGGACAGTATCATAAGCCTTATCTATAATTCTCCATTATTCTCAACAAGTGGATGGCTTCAATAGTTGAGCGACCTGGCATGAATATGAATTGATTTTCTTTTACTTTGAAAACTTGCCTCAACCTTCCTTCGATCACACATTCCCATGTGACTCATCAACTTGATACCTCTGTAATTTGAATAATTTTGAATGTCTCCTTTGTTCTTTTAAAGAAGCACCACCATGCTTATCCTCCATTCTTCATGCATTTTCTTGCTTCACAAAATAACATTGAATAAATTTGTAAGCCAAGTCAAACCACACTCACCTAAAACTCTCCAAACTTTTACAGGAATGTCATAAGATCCTACACCTTTCCCATGTCTCATAACCTTCAAAGCCTCCTCTACTTCCTTTGTATTTGTCTGTAGCTTGCATGGTTCAAGTAACTTCAATATTTTTACATGTTATGTAATTATATAATTATATAATTTAATAATTACATAACATGTAAAAATAGTTAAAGAACATCGTACTTGATTAAATTGATACAAAAACACAATTGTTAGTTATAATA
This sequence comes from Ottelia alismoides, assembly GCA_037367405.1. Taxonomy (NCBI): domain Eukaryota; kingdom Viridiplantae; phylum Streptophyta; class Magnoliopsida; order Alismatales; family Hydrocharitaceae; genus Ottelia; species Ottelia alismoides. The sequence goes on from JAZKJV010004865.1 coordinate 24,264, forward strand.
TGGGTATGCGTAAGAAGTTTTCTTGTATTGCATCACAAATAAATAAATGTACTAAACCTTCTCCCACTATAAATAGGATCGGCTACATGGATTCTTGTATCACATCATACTATGGAAAAATGAAACAAAAAGTTGTATTCCTCGTAGTCCTAGAGTTCTCTTATATAGGAGAAAAGCTCTAGGGAGAAATTACATAAAGAAGACTAAAGAAATAGAAATGATATAAATAAAGCCAGAGACATAATTCTCTTAACACTCCCCCTCAAGCTGGAGCATATATATCTATCATGCTCAACTTGGAACAACAACGGTGAAAAGGACCCCTCACAAGTGCTTTGGTAACATGTCTGCATTCTGATCGTCTGAAGCAACATGAGTGGTGGAAATAAGCCTCTTTTGAATCAAATCACGGGTATAATGACAATCTACTTCGATATACTTCATTCTCTCATGGAAGGTTGGATTATTAGCTATGAACATAGCTGCTTGATTATCACATTTGAGATGAATCGGAAGAGGCACCTCAATAGCTAGGTCAGTCAGGACGGACTTGGCCCACATCATTTCTGTGCTCTCTTGGGCCATAGCTCTATATTCTTGTTCAACACTGGATCGAGAACCACTGTATGTCCCTTAATTTTCCATGAAATTAGCGAGCTATCAACAAACACAGTGAAGCTTGAAGTAGACTTCCTGGCCTTGGGACATCCAACATAATTCTCATCTCCACACCTAGTAACTGAGAAAGACTCGTCTCTTTTGAAAAGAAGATCGACACATGGAGAGGATTCCATATATCTCAAAATCATGCAAACTGCATCCATATGAACTTGTTTAGGTTGCTCCATGAACTTTCTAACTTTGCTAACAACAAATGAAATGTCAGACCTGGTAATAATAACATATATCAACTTCCCTACCAGCTCTCTGTGTTGTCTCTTATCCACCTTCTTAAAGTCATCATCATAAAGTCTCGCATTGTGATTCATTGGTGTATTGGCAGGCCTGCATCCTATCATGCATGTCTCGGCCATAAGATCAGTAACATACTTCCTGATTGCATGCAAACTCCAAGCTAAGTAACGTAATATGCAAGGTCCTTTGTCACAAACTGTCGTCCATAGAAATCCTTAGCTGCATGAATACCCTATTTATCATTGCCAGTAACAACAATATTATGCAACTGAGAAAGACTCGTCTCTTCTGAAAAGAAGACTGACACATGGAGAGGATTCCATATATCTCAAAATCATGCAAACTGCATCCATATGAACCTGTCTAGGTTGCTCCATGAACTTGCCAACTTTGCTAACAACAAATGAAATGTCAGACATGGTAATAATAACATATATCAACTTCCCTACCAGCTCTCTGTGTTGTCTCTTATCCACCTTCTCAAAGTCATCATCATAAAGTCTCGCATTGGGATTCATTGGTGTATTGGCAGGCCTGCATCCTATCATGCCTGTCTCGATCATAAGATCAGTAACATACTTCCTGATTGCATGCAAACTCGAAGCTAAGGAAGTAACGTAATATGCAAGGTCCTTGGTCACAAACTGTCGTCCACAGAGATCCTTAGCTGCCTGAATACCCTATTTATCATTGCCAGTAACAACAATATTATCAACATAAAGCAGAACAACAACATTGCCCCTCTGAGTTCTCTTAACAAAAAGAGAATGATCTGCAATAGATCTGACAAAGTCACTCTGTTCAATCAATTCTGAGGGCTTCTGAAACCAAGCCCTCGGGCTCTGCTTGAGACCAAATATGACCTTGTGAAGACGACACACCATACTGGACTCCCCCACGCACCACAACAACTGCAATAAGAATCCACAGCGTGGAGTGACACGTAACTGGGGAAAAAGTATCATGATAGTCCATCATATAAATTTGCGTGAACCCACGAACAACCAATCTGGCCTTATATCTGTCGACAATACCATCAACTTGTTGTTTCATAGTAAAAACCCATTTACTGCCTATAATAGACGCACCTGGAAGAGCTTACATAACACTCCACATACCTTGAGACTGTAAAGCTGCCATTTCCTCTGCTATCGTCAGATGCTACTGACTAATCTTTATCGCCTCCTGATAGGAACGTGGTATCTCCACAGCTGAGAGGCCCACAACAAACCGTTGAGAATCCTCAGAAAGCCGGTTCAATGAAACATGGGAAGCAAGGGGATGCATAGTGCATGCAAATAATCACTGCCATTAGTAGAACTCAAATGCTCAGAATATATCTTGGGCGTGCTGGTTAATGGAGGTGGCACATGAGCACTAGGTCGATACTGATAAACCTGGGGAAAGAAAGTAGGTGTAGAGGGTGGTGGTAGAGGGGGTGGAGGCGGTGGTGGTGGGGGATGTTGTGGTAGTGGTAGAGGCGGTGATGATGAAGGTATATTGGAGACCGGAGGTAGAGGCATATAGACCTCTTCCCCATCCTCTGAAGAAATAGTAACATAGTACCTTCATCAAATAGGGTCGAAACAACGATATCCTTTTTGGGTCTTGGAGTACCCAACAAACATACCCTTGACAGCTTTAGGAGAGAGCTTGTCAAGACAAGGAGACAGCTGATGAACAAAAACCACTGAGCCAAATACATGAGGCATGAGTGAGAAAAGATCCTTCTCGGGAAACGCAATCAAGAACAAGTTCTTTTTCCCCCAGAACCGAAGAGGGCAAACGATTTACCAGGTAACAAGCAGTTAGAACCGCATCCCCCCAATATGCACGAGGAGCATAACTTTGGATCAAAAGGGTCCTGGTAACATCCAGAAGAAGGCGGTGTTTACATTCAACCATCTCATTCTTTTGGGAAGTATACGTACAAGAAGTTTGATGCACAATACCATGGGATGCAATTGGCTAAGTTGATTGCTACAAAATTCCAAGGCGTTGTTAGCATGTATAAACTTAATTTTGGCTGAGAAGTTCTTTATTTTATTTATAAAAGACTGAATGATAAAACGAACATTAGACTTATTTTTAAGTAGAAAGACCCACAACAACCTTGAAAACTCATCAACATCGACAAGATACAATCTATGCCCCTGATGATCAGGGACATGACTGGGACCCCAAATATCAAAATGAATTAACTCCAATAGATTATGACCACTCCGACCCTGACGACTCTGGAAAGTGGACCGATGATGCTTCCCAAGCTGGCAGGCCTCGCACTGAAAGGTAGAGCGAGGAGAAATCTGTGGAAGAACCGTCAAGAACGTGGCACAGTTTTTGTAGAGGAAGATGACGAAAACAAAGATGCCATATATAGGGAGACACAGATCGGGTGCGAAGAGAAGCGGCATCAACATACGGATACTGCACCGGTCTGTAGAGACCTTGCTCACGACCAGAATCGATCACCTTGCCCGTTAGAATATCCTGAAACACAAGAATAAATAGATCAAAAATGGCATGACAATGTAAATCCTTGGTGATTTGGCTAATAGACATTAATTTCATGGAAAACTCAAGAGCATAAAGAACATTTTGAAGCCTCATTGCAGGGGTTAACTGCACCTCCTCCTGACCAGTGATGAGAGAGTGTGTCCCATCTACTTTCACAACAGATCGTCTTGGCTGGGTTGGACTGAAAGTACTAAACTGTCCTCTATCATGACAGAGATGATGGGATGCATCGGAATCCATGATCCATTCTGACAAGTCTTCCCTATAACAACTAGTAAAAGCATATATTGTACTTGATGCAGATGCTGATGCAGAGGCAGCCGCCTCTGAGGATCCTGAAGGAGAGCTATTTGACCCAGAAGTAGGCATAATCTCCCCGAGTCTTGCCACAAGTTTGTTAAATCTCTGGTCAGACACAGGTGAGGAACTACTAGCTTGCTGAATTTGTTCAGTGACACGTGCTGAAGCTGGGAACCCATGCTTGGAGTAGCATGTTTCCTTAGAGTGGCCTGGTCTATGACAATAAGTACACGACTGACGAGTGGGTTGACTACCCCTCCCCTACCACAACCACCTCGATCACAGAACTGTACATGGCCTCCTCTACCACGAGATGTTGCCATGGCTGAGGATGTCTGTGACGACTGAATGTACCACCAGAAGATATGGAGAGCCTACTCAGCCTACGATATGCCTCCTTTATTGGAGGTATTGTGGCGTCAATAAGAATCTGTGCTTTGGCTACATCATATTCATGGTCGAGAGCTGCTAGAAAAACTCCTGTCATCACTGAATCCCTATATGCCTTGAGCTACTTTGGTGTAGCAGTCAAGGGAATGTAACCGTGCAACTTCTCAAACATACCCCTCAGAGAAGTGTAAAGGGTATGAAGATGACGACCATTCTGCTTCGACGTGAAGATGTCATGCTGAAGTTGTATTATCTTCGACTCGTTCTTCGTCGGAGAATATGTGGCAGCGAGAATGTCTCACATAGCCTTAGCCGTGGGCTGACTCAATATGTTATTGACTATCTCCATGGATACTATTCCAGAAAGCCATACTCGTGCATAAGCATTGTCTGCCTCCCATGAGGCGTTAACCCTAGCCTTGTCAATGCCTCTTGTGTTTTGATATGCTTCTTGCCATTACATTGCATTAGACTCGTGAACTCATGGCCCACAGTTCATAGTTCGTTCCATCCATCTTCACAATGGATGGAATATCTGCTTTGTTGTCTGACATGATGACAACAATCTTAAAGACTGAGGTTGCAGACTGTATGAATTCTACACGGATATATGAGAAGATGATTGTGGGTGTAGACTCATACCACAACCACTTCTATTCTTTGGTGGCCCCTCTGGGTCACTAGAGTATTTTTAGATAGTCACGCTATACCCTAGAAACCTAAGAGCAAGAAACCCCCATGCAACGGGAAGCAACCTGAGGAGTCTACGGTGAGGTGGCGGGCCTCAACCACGGCACGCAGTCAGACCGCGAAGATAGCTAGGTGCACGGGCGCACATGGGCTGTGCATAGGCACATGAGCACGTTGGCGGTAATGCGCACATGCGGTCACACGCTGGCGCGCATGCAATCACACCCGCAGATGATCACGCACGCAGGGGGTCACGCGCACACAGGGGGTCACGCGCGCGTAGGGGGTCACGTGCGAGCAGCGGCGCTCAAGCATGCTGCCTGGCCTCACGGGAGGTGCGACGTAAGAGGCGCGACAGAGTGCGGCCCGCAGGTGCGGCACAGGGGTGGCGCAAGAGGCTGTGTGGTGCGTGGCTTTTTGGTGGGGAAAAGGATTTAGGGCATAGGCTTTGGTCTAGGACCGTGGCTCTGATACTATGTGGAAAAGTGAAATGAAAAGCTGTATTCCTCGTAGTCCTAGAGCTCTCTTATATAGGAGAAAAGCTTATGGAGAAATTACATAAAGAAGACTAAAGAAATAGAAAAGATATAAATAAATCAGAGACATAATTCTCTCAACACTCTGCATGCTAACACTACCAACATGACTAATATGGCATTGAATTAAAAATAGAAATTATATTAAAAAAATGTAATAATACTATAGGATAATGTTGACAATATCAATAAATTGCTAAGCAAAATTCCTCGAATTTAGTTCATTTTGGCAGGATCATGATAAATATAGTATATCAACAATATATGAGGCGATGCATCTATTAGGTATATAAAATGGCGAAGCCTTCTCCCACTATAAGCAGGGCCAGCTACATGGATTCTTGCTCAAATCCATGTTGAAAGATTCAACTATTTTTTACACTAGTTGTCGATTACCTAACGCAACCCCCGCAAGGGAGGATTTGAAACCTGGTCTTTGGGTGGTAGGCACATCTATTAAGTATAAATGAAAAATTTATGTGAGGTTGTACTACATCAGGATCATGTGCTTGAATGCTGAATCATTGATATCTTTTATATAGCAAAACTTGTGCCTAAAATAGGCATAACGCATTTCTTTACATGTTTGATCAAGAGAGGTCATATTCATAAGGAGTGAAATATACAACAACAAAACCTTTTCCCACAATTAAGTAGGGTCGACTACATGGATTCTTCACCTCCATTCAGATCTATCTTGGATAAATCTCGGGCTTATATCCAAAAAACTAAGATCCCTTTGTATAGTCTCTTTTCAACACTTCTTGGGTCGTCCTCACCCTCTCTTAGTCGACTCAACATCCCAATACTCACATCTCCTAGATGGTGCATCAACTGATCTTCTTTGCAAATGACCAAACCATCTTAAGCGGTTTTCTCGCATCTTATCCTCGATTGGAGCTACATCAACTTTTTTCTGATTGCATCATTCTGAATCCGATCTTTACGTGTGTGTCCATACATCCACCTTAGTATTTTCATTTCTGCTACAACCATTCTCTGCACATGTCTATGGTTCACAGGACAACATTCAGATCTATAGAGCATAGCATGTCTCACGACTGCTTTGTAAAACTTTCCTTTAATTTTTAAATGAATTTTCTTATCATAGAGAACAACAGAGGCTCCTCTCCACTTTAGCCAGCCTATATTTATTCTATTAGTAACATCTCCATCAATTTCCCCATCATGTTGCAAAATAGATTCCAGATATCTAAAAGAATCTCTCTTCTGAATGTTATCGTTACCAATCTTCACATCAATTCCTTCACCATTGCTTCCATCAAAGGTGCACACTATATATTCCGTCTAAGGTTGCAAAAGTCGGTAGTTTGTACTCGGTCGGTCAGGTCACCGACTAAAGATTAATCGACAGTCGGGTGACTAATCGGATTTAGTCGGATTTTAATCGATTTTGATTTTTTAAATATGTAAATCATTTTTATACATATATTTCATTATATATTTACATAAATTCATATACATATATATATATTTACTTTCATAATGAATCAAAAGAAGTAATTGAATTTAAATAAAATATTATGCGTATTAGAATAAGTTTGCTTTTAAAAATTAATAAAAAAAGGTATCTACAAGCAGAAATTGGTTGACTAGTGGACCTAATCGAATTAGTCGTACTCGGTCGGTCACCCCATTGGCTAGACTAGTCGGACCTACTAGTCGTGCTAGTCTGGTGACTTTTATTTACAACATTGATTCCGTCTTAGCCCTACTTATACGCACTCCTTTATCATGTGTCCAAACCTCAAGCTTCTCATTTACTCCATCTCTAGTCTCGTCAATCAACACAATATCATCAACAAATAACATACACCAAGGTAGCTCATCTTGAATGTGACTTCTCAACTCATCCATAATCAAAGTAAAAAGAAATAGACTCAAAGCTGAACCTTGATGTAAACCAACGTTGATGTCAAAATAGTCAATCTTCCCAGACGACATCCTTACATGTCCTTTAGGAGTGAAATATAGTGTGGTAATAATATAATGTCGGCAATATCCTAAATTGTAAAGCAAATCCTTTGTAATTTGCTAATTTTGGCAAGATGTCAGTGATATAGTATGCTATATCGTCAATATATGGGGCAATTAGAAAACCAAAAAGTGTGTGATATCATTATCTTTGAGGTTGGCTAAATTATATATCTCATGCTATATCGCTGGCAGCCTGGCATATCGTGATATATTGATGCCATGATTCAAAGGTCCTTCATGAAGCACGCCCTCTCTCAGGTGTGGCACCATCTATAAGCCCACTTAATATCTTATCTCGTGCACATTCACAACTCAGCCTCACTGTCTTTGTGGGTGTCACATCGTGTTTGGGTATTGCACACCCTCTTGAAGCATGCATTGTGCATTCTCGTGGGCACATATTTGGTGCCCAGCATCATTATGCATTGTGATGCGACACATCTTGTATTTCATTGCTAACTTGTGTGCCATTATTCTTATGTAAAATGAACTGCATTAGCTGTTTTTTTGCACGACTAGCCACAAAAATGCTGATATGTTACTCAGCTCGTACCTCTTGTCTAGAGTAAAATGCAACACTTGTCATCATCCTCTCGTCAAACTTGTGTGCTCTGGCAGCATTTTCTTTTTTTTGAACTGTCATGTGCATTCTACCATTCTAAAAATTTCTCTTCCAATAGCAGTCCTATCTTCTCCTGATTATTCATTTTTTGGAACATGTACGAGCCCATCTCAAATCCTCTTTTTCTTCGTGACTTGGTCCCTATTTTTTGTAAATATGTTAAGTCATGTTGGTCCACAATTTGTTACTAGATGTACCTTCCAACCTTGCCATCATTACATGCCTATGCTCCATGTTTAATTGTTTGGTCGTTGAGTGCATAAGATTCACATTCATCGAATTTAATATCGTCTGGAATAGTGCTTTCCCTCTAGATGCTAAACATGCCTTTTTCAAAGATTTGCGAAATCCTACAATCTAAGTTTTAATGATACCTTCCTATTCTCTTTCCATCCATACATGTTCTCTTCTTCATGTCATATAGTAGAAATAAAGTCTTTCTGAATCATGTCATGTGTATAGTGGCAATCTACTTCAACATCTTTAGTTTTCTCATTACAAGCATGATTATTGGCAATGAATATGGCTGCCTGATTATCACACTGTAATTGCATAGGAAGTGGGATCCCTTGTGCCATAGCTCTATATTCTGATTCAACACTAGACCTGACAACCACAGTCTGCTTCTTGCTCTTCCAGGACACTAAAGAGCCACCAACAAATACAATAAAATCTGATGTAGACTTCCTATCCTTAGGACAACTTGTGTAGTTTGCATCTGTGCAAGTTGTGATAGTAAGAGATGTTCCTTTTCTGAACAACAATCCTGCACCTGGGGATGACTTCAAGTACCTCAAGATCATATGGACTGCATCCATATGTGCTTGCCTGAGCTGCTCCATAAATTGACTGACCTTGACTGATAACAAAAGAGATGTTTGGCCAGTGATGCTAACATACAATAGCTTTCCCACCAATTCTCTGTATCTTCTGTTGTCCACCTCCTCTGTATCATCATCGCATAGCCTCATGCTCGGATCCATCGGTGTAGTGGTAACTCTGTAACATATTTTCTTTGGGTCATCACAGAGTCTTGCTGATTTCTAGCAAACTCTAACCCCCAGAAAGTACCGTAAGGTGCCAAGATCCTTGGTGATAGACCGTTGATCGAGAAATTATTTTGCCTTCTTGATCTCCTGCACATCATCATCTCCTGTAACAAGGATATCATCAACATAGACCATAATAGCAATTGTACATCTGTTTGTCCTCTGAACAAACAACGAATGGTCTGCATTTGATCAGCTGAATCTCTGCTTCTCAATCATGCCTGAGAGCTTCTGGAACTAGGCCCTTCGACTCTGGTTCAGGCCATAGATTGCATCATGAAGTCTACAAACTTGCTGACATTCCCCTTTAGCAGCAAATCCTGGGGGCTGCTGCTGAGAGCTTCTTATTGGTTTTGAGTACTCAGGGAATAAATGTCTGTATAATGCAATTTTAGAGATGCTATAAAATCAGCTTAAGAACTGTTGGCTACCTATTGGTGATCATGTTATGATAGAAAAATAAAATTTTATATTTTTTTGTATGTAGGTCCAAACGGCAGTTACTAGTTTGCGTGAGAGTGCTGCTGAGAGAACACAGAGATTACAAAAAGAAATGAGCTCTGGCCGAACTTTCACTTCTTCGGTCCGAAAACAATGGTCAGCCCACATGGAGGAAACAGAGGTGCATTACAACCAGAACACAGCATCTGTAGAGAGTGGAAGAATTGGCATGGAAGGAGGACTTAAACAATGGTAAGAGTGATCAATCAGCCGACATGTAGCTTCAGGGGATATCTGGATTTTCACTCTATGATTTTTTAAATCTTATTTGTTCTCTAGCATGGAGAAAACGAGGATGGGCTCGAAACAGTGGCAAAATGCTCAAGCCTCTCTTCTCAGCCTTGAGAAGAATAATGTCAGTTCTGTAGATTCTATTCTCAGGTAACGAAAATAATACACAATTTTTATAAACCAATGGTTTCTTTGCATTATGCATGATACATTTAATCATACGTGTATTTTAATGTCTCACCATCATTGATTCACATTTATCTAGGAGTGGAATAGATGCGAAACACATGCTTAGAGGAAGATTGTCTTCTGCAGCTTCAACTTTCCTAGAGGATGCCGAAGTTGCTAATCAAGATCTCCTTTCATCCATTGACCGTAAGATTTTAATGTTTCCGTGTTTATTTCTTAATGTTTTTATGTCAATGCCTGAACAAAAAATACTCTGCTTCAGATGCCTTGCAACTCGATCACGAGGCTTGTGCAAACATGAATTCGATGATTTCTCCTTGCTGCGGGGAACTGAGGGAGTTGAAGAGTGGGCATTACCACAAGGTTGTGGAAATTACTGGAAATTCAGAGAAATGTCTGGATCAAGAATACATGGTAGATCTTTTCTTTCTTCTGAAATATGTATATAGCAGGCAATATATTTGGCTCACATCTTTAAAAAACTCTCTATATCTCCTTAAAAAATACTATCTATATCTACTCTGTACTATGCTTCACATCCTTCAAGGATATGGACCGTATATTAAACCAACTGCTCATAATACCTCTAGGTCGATGAACCATCCTGTTCGACACCGAAGATGAGAGCGATCAATCTACCAAGTGAGGCATCCATTGAGGAGTTGAGGACTCCAGCTTTTGATGAGCTACTGAAGTCATTCTGGGAGGCGAAGTCTGTTACCAAGTTAGCAAATGGAGATGCCAAACATCTGCTTGGGGCATATGACTCTTATTCCCCAATTTGTAGAGACACCAGAATGCCTCTCTCAACAATAAACTGAGCATCTGGGAGGAAAGGATGCTGTTATCGCATCCGAAGAGCACATGTACAGATTAGAGCATCGGTATGTAGCCATGTATTTTTATTTTATTGTAATTCATTATTAATTTGTTGAAACGTGAGTCAGCATGCATTAGAATTTACAGGGAAAAAAAGTATGCAGTTTGGGCGTGTTTATATAATAGGCGTGAATCCATTTTGCTCCCGTTGGATATGTTAACTAGATTGTGCATCGCGTTGATAGTAATTTATTATAATGCAATTTGTATCGCCTTAATGTGAGAAAGAGGGTCTTACTTTGACTTGACAGATACTTGTGTATATACTCAACATGTGCTACCGATCAAGAACCCTTCTAATGGTCTGGTGTTAGCAGTGGTGGCTCCCACTATCATGAGTCGAATCTCGCTACTAGTAAAAAAAGAGCTACCGATTATGCCATCTTTCCATATTCCCACCTAAAATTCATCCGGTTTGGGTCTTTTTGTTCTTTTTCTTCTTAGATATCATCTACAAGTTGAGACAAACAATTCACCTTGATCATTATAGGGTTTCCATTGCATCAATACAGCATGTCTTCTTCATACCAGCTGCTGCCAGACACGTTCCATTATTTTTGGCTACTTCGTTTGAGTCACGCAACTTCGGTCCATTTGACCTGTCTCCTCCATTTTGCTTTCCTGGAGTCAGAAATGGTGGGAAATGATGATGTTGAATCATCCTGATCATCATCAATGTTTTTTTTATAGTATCATGTTTTTTGCGGTAAATGTTGGAAGTGAGAATTACACCTGGCTTATAGACGCGCACATATGGGTTCGCATCGACAAGAGCAAGGGATGGTAATACTTGTGATACTGGTGCAGCAACAGCAGCAACAACAGCAAAATGGATGGAATAAGCACTGGACTTTGCTCTCATAGATGGGACAATGCTGAAGGAGAAATATCAGCAATTTACTCCATTGTATCTTCAATGATAGTATTTTTTTATGATATTAAGTATTTTCTCAGTTACTGCAGTAAAATCAGCATCAGGGAGGGATTGACAAGCTGTTGGTTTCGCCTCTATTCGGCAGCGGAAGATGCTGCATGTAATGGTAGGGTTGTGATTTCTGGGTGTTGTAACTGGTAAGTGACTAGTTCAACATCCCAAGGTATGTGCATCTTGTAAAACATTCAGTAACCTCGAATCCTAGCCCCCACACCACTGTAAGCCGATTGATCCCTTCTCCAGCAATGCTCCTCAGCTTCAACAGCCCTTGCGAGCACCTTTGCGATGTGTCGGTATGAATGCCTGCAATCTGATTGAGATCCAACAAATTTTAGATCTTGTTCAATGGATTTTAGATTCCATCGACCTGTTTATGAGGGCTCCATATATATGTTCGAAATTGGTTCTTTAATAAAGGACTTCGTATGTGTACTCCTTTTGTTTTTATAGTGGACGTGTCTTTACACGTGATATTCTTTTTCTACCACTGTGGATTGGAAAATCCTTGAAAAATATAGGATATCACGGCTGTGGTCGTAAACATCCACTGGACGGCAGGGAATGCCCCTGTCGTTAGGGATGGCAGCGAGTGGGGTTCGGGGCTGGTTTTAGTATTCCCAAACCTATTATACCTACTTGTTAAACGGGTAGTTCTAAACAGATAACCATATATCCATTGGGTGCTCATGTACCTAATGAATATCCAGACATCGAATGTAAAATCAAATCTTAAATTAACCATTCATACAATATATTGATATAAAAAGATAATAAAAGTAATTATATGTAAACTTCACACATTGAACATAGAATCAAATATAAATTAAAGGTATAAATTATATAGGGACATGTATATTGAATGAAAATATTGAAAATGCATAACACGATAACATTTACTTTGTGGGTAACACATAAAAAAGGTATTCATGGATAACACATGAAAATATGTGTATGTTAGAGATACAAAAAGATAGTTGAATTTGACTTAGTGAATGAATTGGGGGAATATTATATAGATGAGTTGGAAACAATTAGATATTGATTAGCTTAAATAACGTGAAACACATAAGCACACACACGTATACATATATGTACATGTACACGTAGATATACATGTTTATAAAATGAGCTTTTTCAATAGGACATGATCCTTCCATGTGTAAGGAAGATCAACAATCGTAGCCATTAGATTCAAATCTAACGACATCATCAATTTCTTTGCTCAAAAATGGTATTTTGATCATCATCTTTTGCTTCAATTACACATACATTTAATATTTCAATATACCAAATTTAGGGTAGATTTAATTTTGGTATTTTTCACAATACCTTATTTAAAAAATATCTGATTTCGTGCTGGGCAATATTACGTGAGGCAGATGTTTATATCATCAAGTGTTTTTTTGTAGAGTCTGTAGTTCCTTTTGTAAATTGTAATGATTCTATATTTTTTGTAGAATCCGTGGTTCCTTTAAAATTCATCACTCATTTGTAAAATTTGTGTGGTTCTTTATAAAATACAATTCATATTAGCAATTAATGCATGTTTCTTTGTAATGATTGTATGGTTCTTTGTAGAATAAATTTTGTATGTTTCTTTGTAAAAATGCAGTAGACATTCACGTTGAATCGATAAGTAAAATACAAGACAAATATGAATAATACAAATCCAAAATGTAGAATGCACATCTAAGATGTGTAATATACATCAAATATACAAGATATATAAAAACTACAATTGTCATTCACACCAATTTGTTATGTAAAAATACATATTAAATATGTATAATACATATCAAAATTGTATAATACACATCAGTATTGTATAATACAAATGAAATATGTAAGATACAATGATCTCATGGCCTCCTCGCACTGCCACCAATGTGCTACCCAAGTCGCGATCCGATCGACGTGTTGTCATCGTTTGCGTGAACAACTTCTTGGAGAGCTCCGACGTCATTCCTCGACAACTACGCGTGCCACCCACTTTCGCCTTGTTGATGAGGCTACGCATGATGCCGTTAACTACTCCATGTCAATGGTGAAGACGAAGATGAAGGGGGTGAAGAACCTCCCGTCGACCATATCAACAGTGAAGATGGAGATGACGATGGCGAAGAGGATGACGAGGCCTGTGAAGATAGTGGAGATGAGGCATGTGATGTGCGCACGATGGAGACAAGCGATGGTAGATACGGTGATGAACGACCGCTCTATAAAGTAAAGAAATTCAACAATCAACCCACACTAACAATTAATCAATCAAAATGAGGGGTCAAAATTTATTATAATCCTATATATAAATATATAATAGAAGTATGTGTAGGGGGTGTCAAACACATGGAGAACGAGGGATGGACAAAAAAATTGGCTACAAGTGTTTTTGGGTTTTTTTAAGAATTTTTGATTTTTTGTAGGTTCTAATTAATTATTTTTTGGATTTTTTTATTTTATATTTTTTTTATAAATTTATAATTTTATATTTTATATTTCCTTTTTAGATTGTCTTATTTTTAATTTTTTTCTTTATAAGTAATTATAATAGAAGTAGATATAATATATAATATATAATATAAATAATATAAATATAAAATGAAAACAAAATTAGGAAAATGCTCTTAGGTATAATCTTTTTTATTTTCAATGGTAATAAAAATATTTTTGGATTTCTTAAATAAATATAATAATACTAATAGTAATATAAGTAATTATAACTATATATAGGATAGAGGATTTTATATTTAAAGATACAGCTACAAATACTTAAAAAAACACAAAGTAGAATATTTTTATCATTTTTTATATTTTATTCTGTTTTTGGTATTTTTCTAATAATTTTTGCTATTTTTTTGGATTTTTAATTGAAATAAAAAGTCAAAACAATAACTTATATTAATAGGTCGAATTATTTTGGAATTTAAAATAGGTAAATAGCTCAAAAATTTTCAAAAGTAATTTTAATCTATAATAGATATAATAAGCAAAATATAGAAATAAAACAATTTTTTTATTTTTCGATATTTTTTAATATTTTTTATAACAGTTTTGGAGCTTTTAAATTTTTCATGATTTTATTTTTCTATTTTAGAGATTTTTGATCTTTAGGTTCAAAAATAGGATAATAAACAAAATACATTTTTTTGGAATTTTTCAAAACATTTTATATTTTTGTATTTTTCTAAGTTAGATAAGGAAAAATAACTCTATTTTTTATTTTTAATAAATATAAATATAGGATAAAATACCTTAGTAAAAATATTTGTAGCAGAAGAATGTATGAGGTATTTATGCTAATTTTCTACTAAATTTTTGAGTATAGGAACTATTTTTAACGAAATAAATTCTACAAAAAAAGAAAATGCAGCCTAGTAGTGGAATTTTTGCAAATATTTAAAGTTTGAGTAATGTTTTTGAACACCTTGGAAAAATTGGGCCTAAAAATGCAAAATTCTCAAATATTCACAATAATATTTACCCATAGGGGTATTTTTGCAATTAATACAAAGCAATAGGTCCTAGATGTAATTTAACCAGCATAAATTACACTAGAATTTAAATTTTAAGGACTAAATTGAAGTACACTAAATGCAAGGGTTCTCTTTGCAAAATTTCCACAACTTAGATGCACAAGCACGTGCTGACGTGGTGAGGGAATGATTTGTAAATAGCAGGAAGTAGAGGGTCCAAACTATAAAATTTACAAATACCGATGAAAGTTTCTATACTAAACAAATATGAAAATGGCAGGGGTTAAAGGACAAAATACCCCCACTAAGGCGATTCGACGATGCAGATATTCCACTTGCCATGCGTCACTCCTCGATCACACGACGATGGTTCATCGTAGATGGTTTGGATTAGATCTCGCAACGTGATCTGATGGTCGAGGCGTTTCACATCCAACGACAACTCTTCGATTTGGGGAGCAGGCATGATCAAACAATAGAGAGATGGCTTGGAAGAACATGGAAAACGACCTGTTCTTTCGAGCTTCCATCGACTGCAGCTTCGTCCTTCTTCTGGATGATGAGATGCTCGAGAATGTCCTTAAGGTGGTCTGCAGCTACCGAGAGCTTCAAAAGTATCCAGGATCCATCAATGGGGTCCTGGCTGCGCGGTGAAGATGGGAGCTCAAGGTGTCCTTCGTTTCAGTTAAAATCACCTCCCAAGAGGCGTTAGACCTCTAGACCCTACACAGGAAGCAGATGCATACAAAAATGAATGTCTTGGTGGTCTTATGGGGGCAAGGAGGAGTTGGAATGGACACTTGTGGAGGTGCTCCAATGATTAGTGGAGATGAAGCACCTAACTCCTGATCCAGTGAGGATCAAGTTGACTGGAAGCGTAGGGGCGTAGAAGAAGTGTTAGGGAATGAAATCTGGGCGAAAATGGGGGCGGAGCACAGTCAGAGTACGATGAAACTCTGGTGAACTTTGAATTTTTGATTTTATGGAATAAAAAGTCAAATCAAATCGAAATAAAACCTAATCTACTCTATTGCTAAGCTAGGAATGGGAAAATGCAAGAAAAGAAAAACTCACCGTCCTGGGGTAGATGGGAGCTAAAATGATGCGGCTGAGGTCTAGCAACACCTGATCTACCTTGATTTATCCCTTCTCCTTCTGGCTGGACCCTTAGCGAAGCTCCCACTATCACTAGGAGTCTCAAGCATGGCTAGGATTAGGGATTTGAGGGGCTGAAAAGTGATCAAAGTGGGAAGAGAGGCGGAGATAATGTTATATACAGGGCAAATTTTGGCCAACGAGTGCTCTCCCTTCGAGACTCCATTGGATGAAGAATCATGCCCTTGTGAAAGAGGTTTGAACGAGGAGCATATTCGCAGAAGGAATCAACCCAAATGGGCGAGAGATTCGATCAGAAACAAGGGCAGAAATCTAGGTCAGAGGCTCTGACAACGGTGGACTGATGAACGTGAAATCTGCCTCTATAAGAATATGGAATTGTCGTAGTACATGAGACAGATTTCAGTCATGCAAATAACCACACCTTCAAATATGTGGAGATTTATTTTACTTGGCAAGCAAACCAAGGTCGAACATAGGGACACGAGCCTCTTCGTCTATTTATTAAATTTGATTTTTTATTAACGTGTGACTATTTTCTAGGTTCTAGGTCTTCATGTAGGAGCATAATAAAATACATATAAAATAATGCAAGAAATGATGCATGAAATTCTATTTTATTTTTCAATGTAATTTTATGATGGTGTATGCATGATTAAATGCAAGACAAAATGCAAAAGAGTATTTACAAATATGTCCTATAGAATCTCAAATCAATGAGCACAATTTATGGTTTAAATTCAGAGTCCAATCGAGCATGAAAATTAAGAACAATTAACTTTTAATGGCAAGGATTTATAGAGTAATATACACTATATGTCATCAAAATTCATTACATCTAATTTAGTGTCAAAATAAGAAATTAGATATGCCATTAGATAGAGGATTATAAAAGCTTCAAAATGACACTGAAATCATGCAAATAGAACTTAAATTGTTCAGGATATTGAAGAAACAATGCAAGGGCATAAATGCAGTAAAAAAATCAAGGAAAATAAAGATGAATATGGCAAACAAGACCTTGTAGGGACCTATTTACAAATTCAGAAAACGAATTCAGAAAGAAAAGGGGCCTTTTTGTAAATTTTCCTTAAGACATGGACCTCTCTATAATTATGAAAAACAGAGGAGTCTTTATTATAAATTGTCCAGGCACACACGGGAGGCACGCGTGCCTGGACCTCTTTGTAATTCTGGACAACCCTGAGGTAGTTTCTGCAATTAACCCAACCTACACACACTGGATACGAGGCTAGGTTCGGTCGGGTGGAAGCTTCGATGGGTGACGTGGTGGGAACTGATGCTTCGACTAGTGGCTCGGGATGCACGAGCCTGCAGGCTTGGTGGTGTGGTGTCGCTCCATCAGGGCTGTTGGATGGTCGCAGAAGAGGCGCCATCCAACGACATCTGTTAGTTAGAGCTCATGCGAGTCTGCCCGAGCTCCTCCGTGCGCGCAAGAGACCCAGATACCTCCGTGGACATTTGGCAATGGTGGCCGATGATCTGCGGAGAAACGAGTGAGGATGGAGGTGGCTATCCATGAAGCATCACCGGTGGCTGAGCTAGAGATCGGCAAGGCGGTGTAGATTTCGTCCATTGAGTACCTGCAGTTGTTAGTAGTAGTCGAAGTGTGCGAGGTGCATGCGTGGGTGAAGTGAGGTGGAGTGGAGTCTCATGGAGGTGGAGCGGGGGACTGGAGCTCCTTCTCTGGCGACGTGGAGAAAGAGATGAGGTGAAGGTGAACAGGCTGTGGGGAAGGGATGATGTTGTGTTGAGGGTTCGGCGAGAATGATGGTGACATGGTCAGGTGAGGGTGAATGGTGTTGTGTACGATGAGAAAATTCAGAGAAGAGCAATGAAAAACTAAGGAGGAGGAATACATGGAGAATGGAAGAGAGCGAGGGCGAGTGAAGCCGCCTGCGCTGAGGTTACTAGGGGATTCTCTGATCGTCACACGACAGTGTCGGTCAATCCTCGATGCTCGGTGGTGGCGGAACCATCGTTACTTGGTCGGTGAGGGTCGAGGGTCGACACACGGGTAGGAGACCCATGATCGCCAATCAAACGTCTCCTCTGCTGTCACCGAAGGAGGAAGAAGCTAGGGATTACCCATAAATTAGTGGACGGGTTGTGACAACGACAGAGTGGGGGCTTTTGTAGGAGGAGTTCGGTCATTTCAGGTGAGTTTTGATTGTCTGTCTTGAAGGTTGGGAGTGAAGGCGAGGGACGACGGGGGTTATGCAAGGTTCACGAAGGTAATGGTTATGCGACAGTGGCGTTAAGGAGTGGGGAGATGGTCAGAGGTGAGGGATAAAAATGGAAGGGGGCGGGTGGTTCACGTGGTGTAATGCCAGGGGAGGAGATGTTGCAAGGTGGAAGAAGAAGCAGGGACCATTGGATCACGTGATCCAACGGTCCTTATGAGAGTGCAAGTGGAAGGCCTAGATCAGATCATCAGATCTGATCCAGAGATGGAGGGAGGGTGCCAAAGGATGACTGCGATGGAGAAGTGGGGCGATCTAAGGGTTAGGATGAAGGGGACGAGCGAGACATGGAGCCATAGGATAGAAAGGGGATCGGGTAGCTAAGATGCGAGCAGAGTCGAGTGGTAAGGATTTGATCTTAAGATCAGATAGGATGGCTAGGAGCAGGGCATGGAGGAACGATCAAGATGAAGGTGGGAATTGATCAGATGGTCGAGGAGGCATCATGTGGCAGAGAGAGATGTAGCCACACAGTTGCACCAGAAAATTCAATAAATACAAAATTAAAGAAAAATAAAAAATAATTAGTTAGATATTGAATTATGGAAAAGTCAAAACATGAAAGTGGTAGATTTTGATGAGATCTACAAGTTTCATGTTGGACAAAAAGTCAAAAGAGATCATTTATATAAAAGTATATTTTTGGGAGTATTTTTAATGCGATAACAACACTGCTTTGGTTTTGAGAATTTTGTATTTTTAATTTCTTTTAAAGGCCAACATAAATATAGACAACAATTAATTCTAATTTTTAGAGGTTTTTAATAAGATAGAAAATAAAGAAGAAATGTTAATAATTAAATACAATAAAAATAGTGTTAATTATACATAGAATGGTTTATTCTTAAAGATGCGGAATTAATAAAGATCTCTCATAGAGTTCTTATTAATCGAGGATAAAAATAACGAATCGCCAGATTCATCCTCAGAAGAATATTAGTCGTATGCAGAGGATCTCCAACTATTGTCAACCAAAGGTAAGTATGGGGGGGGATGCTTGTACACATTGTGGTAGAGGTTTGTGTGGGTGGGTGTATATACATGTATAGTGCAAGGGTGGGGGGGGGTTAGATCATCTAGTGATCTACTCTATCCTTTTTTGGTTTTTTTCTTTTTTTTTGAAACACGTACGAGCCCTCAACCAAGGACTACTAGAAATGCACATGATATAAATTTTTTTATAAGAAAATGCATGAATGAAGAGCTAACTAATGTTCCTTGAATCATTCTTTTTTTCTTTTGCAGGCCCTCACAACGAGAGCTCCTAATTCCACGCCTCCATGGATCTCAAGCGTCTTCGATTTCCATGGGCCTTGCCACAAAAGAAAGTTTCAAAAAAAATCACGGAAGTTAGTCAATAGAATGATGCAAAAAATAACATGATGAAAAGACCTGTAAATTTTGAAAATATTCACATAAAAAATTTCAACAAAATTCGATAAATAAATAAATGTGTGCCCTATCTCTGGCAACGACGTCATTTGATGAACGTGAAATTTGCCTCTATAAGAATATGGAATTGTCGTAGTACATGAGGCAGATTTCGGTCATGCAAAGAACCACACCTTCGAATATGTGGAGATTTATTTTACTTGGAAAGAAAACCAAGGTCGAACATAGGGACACAAGCTTCTTCGCCTATTTATCAAATTTAATTATTTTTATTAATGTGTGACTATTTTCTAGGTTCTAGGTCTTCGTGTAAGGGCATAATAAAATGCAGATAAAGTAATGCAACAAATGATGCATGAAATTTATTTTTTTTCAATGTAATTTTATAATGGATGCATGATTAAATGCAAAATAAAATGCAAAAGAGTATCTACAAATATGTCCTACAGAATCTCAAAATAATGAGCACAATTTAAGGTTTAAATTCAGAGTCCGATCGAGCATAAAAATAAAGAACAAATAAGTATTAATGGTAAGGATTTATAAAGAAATAGACACTATATGTAATCAAAATTTATCACATTTAATTTAGTGTCAAATTAAGAAATTAAATATGCCATTATATAGAAGATCATAAAAGCTTCAAAACGACACTGGAATCATGCAAATTAGACTTAAAATGCTCAAGATAGAGAAGAAACAATGCAAGGGCATAAATGCAGTAAAAGTTGCAATGAAAATAAAGATGAATGTTGTAAACAGACCCCTAGAAGGACCTATTAATAATTTCAGAAAGACAGAGAAGCTCTTTTGCAAATTTTCCTGAGGCATAGGGATCTCTTTGCAACTATGAAAAAATGACGGGTCTTTATTGTAAATTTTCCAAGCGCGTATTTGAGGCATGCACGCCTGGACCTCTTTATAATTCTGGATAACCCTGGGGTAGTTTTCTACAATTAATCGAACTTGCCTGCACTAGGCACGTGCGAGGCTAGATTCGGTTGGGTGGCCGCTTCGGCGGGTGATGTGGCAGGCGCTGATGCTTCGGCCAGTGGCTCAGGATGCACGAGCTTGTATGCTTGGTGGCGCGTCGTGGATCCATCGGGACTGTTGGATGGCCGCTGAAGAGGCGCCATCCAATGACATATGCTCTTCCTCTCGTTTGGAGTAGCGATGGTGTAGTTAGAGCTCAGGCGAGTCCACCCGAGCTCGTCTGAGCTCCTCCGTACACGCAAGAGACCCAGATACCTCCATGGCCATTTGGAGAAGGTGACCGACGAACTGCAGAGCAGTGAGGGAGGCTGGAGGTGGCTGTCCACGATGCATCACCAGTGGTTGAGATGGAGATTGGCAAGGCGATGTAGATACTGCTCATTGAGTACCTATAGTAATTAGTAGTAGCCGAAGCGTGCGAGGTGCGTGCATG
Source organism: Ottelia alismoides (assembly GCA_037367405.1). Lineage (NCBI taxonomy): Eukaryota > Viridiplantae > Streptophyta > Magnoliopsida > Alismatales > Hydrocharitaceae > Ottelia > Ottelia alismoides. Next base: position 45,683 of record JAZKJV010004865.1, read on the forward strand.
GGTGAAGTGAGGTGGAATGGAGTCCCATGGAGGTGGATGAGCGGGGGACTGGAGCTCCTTCTCCGGTGAGGTGAAGAAGGAGATGGGGCGGAGGTGGACATGCTATGGGGAAGGGAAGAGGGTGTGTTGAGGGGTCGACGAGAATGAGGGTGACATGGTGGAGCTCGTGAGGTGGTCAGGTGAGGGTGAATGATGTTGTGTATGGCAAGAAAATTCAGAGAAGAGTGAAGAAAAACTAAGAGGGAGGAATACCTAGAGAATGGAAGAGAACAAGGGTGAGTGAAGCAGCCTGTGCTGAGGTCCCTAGGGGATTCTCTAGTTGTCTCATGACAAGGTCGACCAACCCTCGGTGCTCGACAATGGTGAGGCCACCGTTAATCGGTCGGTGAGGACCGAGGGTTAACACCTGGGTAGGAGACCCGACCGCTAATCAAATGCCTCTTCCATTGCCACCGGAGGAGGGAGAAGCTAGGGTTTACCCATAAATTGGTGGACGAGTTGTGACATCGGTGGAGAGGGTGATTTTGTAGGAGGAGTTAGGCTATTTTAGGTGAGTTTTTGAATAGTTATCTTGAAGGCTGGGAGTGAAGGCGAGGAACGATGGGGGTTACACGAGGTTCGTGGAGGTAACAGTTACACAACAGTGGTGTTATGGTGTGGGGAGATGGCTGGAGGTGAGGGCTAAAAATGGAAGTGGGCGGGTGGTTCGCGAGGCGTAATGCCAGGGGAGGAGATGTTGCAAGGTGGAAGAAGAAGCAGGGACCATTGCATCACGTGATCCAACGGTCCTTATGAGAGTGTGGGCAGATGGCCTGGATCAGATCATCAGATTTGATTAAGAGGTGGAGGGAGGGCGCCAAAGAGAGGCTACGATGGAGAAGTGAGGCGATCTAAGGGTTAGATGAAGGGGACGACGTGGCGAGACCTGGAGTCATAGGATAGAAAGGGGATCAGGCGGCTGAGATGCAGGCGGAGTCGAGCGGTGAGGATCTGATCTTCAGATCAGCGGATGGCTGGGAGCAGGGTGCTGAGGAGAGATTAGGATGACGATGGGAATTGATTAGATGGTCAAGGAGGCATCGAGTGGCAGAGAGAGATGCGGCCATGTGGACGACCTAGAGGGTGCCACTTGGCTGCACCATAAAACTCAATAAATACAAAAATAAAGAAAAATAAAAGAGAATTAGTTAGAGATTGAATTAGGAAAAATCCTAAACATGAAAATTATAGATCTCAATGAGATCTACAAGTTTCATATTGGACAAAAAGTCAAAAGAGGTCATTTATACGAACACATATTTTTAGAGTATTTTAACGGGATAAAAACACTGCTTTTGATTTTGAGATATTTTGTATTTTCAATTTCTTTTAAAGGCCAAAATAGATATAGACAATAATTAATTTTAATTTTTAGAGGTTTTTAATAATATAGAAAAGAAAGAAGAAATGTTAGTTATTAAATACAATAAAAATTGTATTAATACACATGTTGGTTTATTCTTAAAGATGCATAATTAATGAAGATTTCTCAGAAAGTTCTTATTAATTGAGGATAAAAATAGCGAATAATGATGATCCTGGAGGGATTCATCATGGACCCAAGGCAACGAGGAGTTGACCCAGGTCAATCAGGGGCACGCCCTGATTGGTCCATGTAGAGATATATGTCTATTTTATGTACCGTTCCATAATTGTCTCTTCTTATATATGACTTATGTAATTTACCCATAGGCTACTCCCCTATATAAGAGAGCCTAGGGTTCATGGAATAAACATCTCTTTCATTTCTCCCAACATGGTATCAGAGCGACGGTCCAAGACCGGAGCTCCGAAATCCTAACCCTTACCCTAGCCCCCTCCATGCCTCTCCTTCTCATCCTCATCTCACCTCCGCCAGGGTCAGGCCGTAGCCTCCAAGGCTCCCACACCCCCTCCTGGGTGTTGCTGACTCGCCGTGACTCCTGCTGGGCTCCGCCAGGCCCCTTCCTGTGTGCTGCCGCCTCGCCAGGGCTCTGCGGCCCTTGCTTGGTTGCTGCCAACCCGTAGAGGCCCCTTCCAGGCGCTTCCTGAGCCCCACCAAGTCTGCCTGGGTGCAGCCAGGGACCTTCCTGGCACTGCCAGGCCTCCGCCAGGCTACCTTACCCCTACGCCTCCCCTGCTGGACCCACCGTGGGTCTGATCTCTGCGTAGGAGCTCTTTAGCACCCCGCTGAAGCACTTGCAAGTCCACTTCTTCACATGGGCTGAAGGTTGTAGCATGGGTTTTCTATATTTTATGAGATTGGTTGCATAAGTCTACACATGCAACCATATCTCCCTATGTCCATGTAGACAAGCCCATCTCTAAGTACTCATTATTAGTCTTCTCGAGCCATCATGTCATAAAGTAAGGTCGACGTTTCCTCCATAAGCACAGTCAGAGGTCCTATGCCAATAGTAAAAATGGATGGATCAAACTTTGAACTGTGGGCTATGCAGCTCATGAGTATGATGAAGTCTAAAGGTAAGAAACACATTCTTACCGAAGAAGAACCGATCGAGAAGATTGGAGTTAACACCTCATGGGAGGCGGATGATGCGTATACCAAGGTTTGTCTTTCAGGAACATTGGCATAGGAAATTGCCAATGATATACTTCATCAGCCCACAACCAAGGCGATGTGGGATATACTTGCTGCCACTTATTCACAGGCAAAGAATGAGACGAAGATTTTACAACTTCAGCGTGATATCTTTACGTTTAAGCAGAATGGACATCCTCTTCACTCTCTATACACATCCTTGCAAGGGATATTTGAGAAGCTTTATAGCTTCATGTCTCTGACATCCACTCCTGAGCAGCAAAAGACCTATAGGAATGCCACCATGGTTGGTGTGTTCCTGGCAGCCCTTGATCCTGAGTATGAGGCAGCCCGTTCTCAGATTGCAGCAGACTCTACCATTCCTCCAATGGAGGAAACCTTTCGTAGGCTCAGTCGAATCACCGTTCCATCTTCTTCTTCCAGTCAGACCTCATCAGTGATGGCTGCCTCTCGAGGTCGAAGAGGATGTTCTCAGTTTCATGGACGAGGACCTTGAGGAAGAGGAGATCAAGCACGCCAGCCATGCACCTTCTGTCATCATTTTGGACATATCGAAAATACATGCTACTCCAAGCATTGATTTCCTGCTTCTGCTCATGTGGCTGAGCAGATCGAACCCCCTGCAGGTTCTTCTATGGATCAACGATTTGATGATCTTATAACACGATTGAGAGGTATTATACCTCCATCTACTTCTGCTGTGTCTTCCTCGGCACCTAGGAGCCACTCTGATGTGGCTATATCAGGCTCCTCCAGTACCTCAGGTAGTACTCATGCACTTACTAGCAGTTGTGGATCTGATGTAGTCGAATGGATTATAGATTCTGGTGCCACACATCACTTGTGTGGAGACAGGAATCAACTTACAACATACAAGCCTATCCCTCTAGGACGAACAGTATTTATTGCAGATGGCACTCATTCCCCGATTACAGGACAAGGGGAGATCAGCCTGACACCCTCTATGCATTTATAAAATGTTTTACATGCACCTGAGTTTTCTACGAATCTTCTGTCCATTAGCCATCTTACAAAGAACTTACATTGTCGAGCCTTTTTTGACCCCTCCTCTCTTGTTTTTCAGGACATCCTTACGGGCAAGGTGATTAGGTATGGTCGTGAGCAGGGCAGTCTCTATTGCCTATTTCGAACTCCCTATGCTGGGCATTCCTCTTTATCTGCCGGATCTACTTCACATATCTGTGGCACCTGCTCTTTGGTCATCTCCCGCTCCAGAAACTGTGTCGTCTTCTGCCTCAGGTATCGCCTCACACATCCTTCCAATGTGAGGCATGTCAGCTGGGAAAGCACCATCGCTCTACCTTTCCCAGTCGTCAGAGTAGGAGTAGTAGATCCATTTTTGAGTTGGTTCATATCGATATTTGGGGTCCCAGTCGTATTCTCGATCACCAGGGGCACAGGTTTTACCTAGTTGTTGTTGATGATTTTTCTCGTCTGTCATGGGTCTTTTTATTAAAGAATAAATTTAAAGCTGGAGATGTTATCAAAACTTTCTTGACTGAAGTTCGAAATGTTTTTTTGCTTATATGAAAATTATGAAAACTGATAATGCCTTGAAACTGTGCACGCATTCCCTATCTACGTATTTTTCAACCCAGGGTATCATTCACCAAACTTCATGTGCATATACTTCCCAACAAAACGGCATTGCAGAAAGGAAACATCGTCATTTTCTTGATGTCACAAGGACACTCCTCATTTAGAGTCGTGCTCCTCATTCTTTTTGGGGCGATGCTGTCTTTACAACATGTTATCTTATAAATCGCATGCCCTCCTCAATCCTAGGTGAATTAATTCCTTTCTCTCTTGCATTTCCTGACAAGGAATTGTTCTCACTCACTCCTCGTGTGTTTGGCTCCGTTGCCTTTGTCCACCAGTTGTCTCCAGGCATTGACAAGCTCTCTCCTAGAGCTATTAAATGTGTATTTGTTGGGTACTATAGGACACAAAAAGGGTACATGTGTTATGATCCCTTGCGTAGAAAGTATTGCCAGTGCCGATGCCACCTTTTTTGAGTTTGTAATGTTCTTTTCACCTGCAGGAGATCAGTTGACACCTTCAGATGCTGGTGATAACATATACATGTCACCACCACCCCCAACACTTACCACCCTACCACCACCACCTCCTCCCTCACCATCGTCCTCACCGTTATCTATGCCACCTCCATCACCTATACCAGTCCCAGTTCCCCCATTGCCATGCCACTATATCCGCCGACATGCTTCTTTTCATGGTCAACGCTCATCATCAAGCACGATGAGGTATATTTTGATAACAAATCTTCTAAGATGGCTCTAACGATTTGCCGGAGCATGACTCTATAGATGAGATAGTTTTGGAGGATGCAGATTTGGCCTTACCTATTGCTCTTCGGAAGCAGAAGCGTAGCTGTGCGTCATATCTGATAACATCAGTGGTATCCTTTGATCACTTTACTGGTGACTTCAGATCTTTTGCAGTTGCATTATCAGCCATGGGTATTCCACGAAATTATCAGGAGGCTTTGAGGGACAGTTGTTGGCACTTGGCAAAGGAAGAGGAGATGGTTGCTCTTCAGTCGAGAGGCACTTGGAGTCTTGTACCAACTCCTCCTGGTGCCTCCACCGTTAGCTGTAAATGGGTGTTTATAGTTAAGTAAAATGCAAATGGAAGCATTGATCGATATAAGGCATGCCTAGTTGCACACAGATTTACTCAGACTTACAGAGTGGATTATCTTGATATATTTTCTCTTGTAGCTCGTCATTCCACCTTGTGGGTTCTTCTCTCTGTTGCTGCGATTCGAGATTGGCCATTTTTTCAATTGGACGTCAACAATGCATTCTTTTATGCTAATCTTAAAGAAGAAGTCTACATACAACAACCACCTGGATTTGCTGTTGAGGGGGAGTGTTCACAGGTGTGTAGACTTCATAAGGAGATCTATGGCCTTAAGCAGAGCACTAGAGCTTGGTTCTAGAAGCTTTCAGACTTATTTGAGAAATATGGGTACAAACGTTCGAATGCAGATCATTCTCTCTTTGTACAGAGAACATCCAGATGTATGATTGCTATCATGGTGTATGTTGATGATATTTTCAATACATGATATGACATACAAGGAATCAAGAGGGCAAAAGAACTTCTGGATCATGATTTTGTCACCAAGGATCTTGGAACACTTAGATATTTTCCTGGACAGGAGTTTGCTAGAAATAAATAAGGGCTTGTGATGACCTAGAGGAAATATGTTACTGATTTACTAAGTGACACCGGAATGCTTGGATGTCGACCGACCACTACACCTATGGATCCAGGCATGAAATTATATGATGATGACACTGATGAGGTCGACAGGAGGAGATACAGAGAGTTAGTAAGAAAGCTCTTTTATGTTACCATAACCAGACCCGGCATCTCATTCGTTGTTAGTCAGGTGAGCCAGTTCATGAAGCAACCATGTCAGGTCCATATGGATTCTATACAGATGATACTTAGGTATCTTAAATCATCTCCTGGTGCAGGTCTACTGTTTAGCAAAGGCAAGGAGGTCACCATCTCAGCATGCGTGGATGCAGATTATGCAAGGTGCCCAAAGGATATGAAGTCTACAACTGGATTTGCTGTATACATTGGAGGTTCTCTTATCTCATGGAGAAGCAAAAAGCAAACTGTTGTATCCAGATCTAGTGTCGAGTCTGAATATAGGGCAATGTCTCAGGTTAGTATAGAAATGATGTGGATTCGAGATTTACTTGTAGATTTACGTATAGAGATTCCTCTTCCTATGGCACTGGAAGGTGACAATCAGGCTTCTATAATCATTGCAAATAATCCAACATTTCATGAATGCACAAAGCACATTGAGGTTGATGGCAACTATATACGAGATATGATTCAGAAGGGCTTTATTTCTACATCTCATGTTGGCTCAGGGGACCAGACTGCAGATATCTTCACCAAGGCCTTACTCAGAGGGCCTTTTCAAAAATGCTCATCCAAGCTGAGCATGATCGACATTTGTGCTCCACCTTGAGGGGGAGTGTAGAGATATATGTCTGTTTTATGTATCGTTCTATAATTTTCTCTTCTTATGTATGACTTCTATAATTTACCCATAGGCTACTCCCCTATTTATGAGAGCCTAGGGTTCATGGAATAATCTCTTTCATTTCTCCCAACAGTCCACGTAGACACGCTACACGATAAAATTTAAAATGATCTATTAATTCGATAAAAAATTGCCGCTAACTTTATTAATTTTTGGTTAAAATATAAAAAAATATTTATTATTTAAAGTGTATTTAATTATGATTTTATTTATTTTTACAATTTAATTTATTGTATATTTATTTTTGCTAGTATAAATATAGGTATATTTATCTATATACTGTGTATTTTATTTTTATTTTCTATTTTAAATTTTATTTTTTTATACAAATAATTTATATATTTATGACTTATCTAGATCCATTAAATATATTTTTACTATACTTTTTTGAGGTAATTTATACACTTAAATAAATATATGTATTTATTGTGTAGGCGTATGTACATATAATTCATCTATATTTGTGGATTTAATTATTTAATTAATTTAATTTTTAATTGTTTTCTTTTATTTATGTATAAGGATTTCATATTTTATTTAGAAAATTATAAAAATATTTTATTCAGGTATATTGTATAATATTTCATTTGGAGGAGATACGAGTATGATAAGTTTGAATTTTTATTCTAAGTGTTAGAAAGTACAATATGCATTATTTTTGTGGAAATAAATTTTGTATTATTATACATATTTTTATCTATAAATTTTATGTACAAAGTTTTTTTATTTGATGTATAAATAATAAAGAATTATATAGGTCCCATAATTGATTTATTGACGCTATATAAATTAGGGTTTTATTGTATTTTTGGCCTTTATCTTCCACCGCTTTATTCCTTATTGACTCAGTCATCGTGATGCTTAGGTCTCAGGGTTTAGGGTCATTCAATACTTGAGGTATTTCATTTCATTTCCTTTTATTCTCTTTATTCTTTTATTTTGGCTCTAAATATAGTAATTTTTATAATATTTACTCAATAAATAATACGTTCTATTTTAGGTAAAATAGTGTGATTTCCATGCATTTAGATAGGGTTTAAAGGCCAAAATGAAAGAATAAAGGTGATAAAATGGAGATTCATTACCCCCTATACTTTCCTTTGCTAGTCCCTAGCAAACACTTATTCCTATAAGTGCAGAAAAGAAAATAAAGAAAAGAAAAATAAAGAACTTGGATTGATTTTAACTTTCAAATTTGTCTTCGTAAAATCAAAGTTTGTTGCTCAATCAGACCCTTGAAACTTAGGTTTGGTCCAAACCTTATTGGAAAACGGATTTGAAACACAACAGCCTCTAAGATCCATAAAACTCTATCCAAGTCTCCTCAAAAGCCAGGTCAGAACAAGTCAATGTCATATGCAGTCCCTTATGAATATGAGTCTACCTTTTAAAGTGTTAGTGATATGTAACTCCGCTCGGTTGAAATGGTAAAAGTCAGTCTTCTCCAACATGGTGATCCTAATTCCCCAATCGAACAACTCTTTCCTCAAGAAGCAGGGTATTCCCTTCTAAGTTCAAGTACAATCGGCTCAAGAAGAGGAGGTATAGAAGAGAATGGATGGTATTCAATATTGCTACCTATCCTAGGATTCTTGACTAGTATATCCAAGTCATTCGGTTGTAGGATCACATGTATTTGACTTTGAAGCTCAAGATTGATTATTGACTATATGTACATACATACTCCGACATGAATTGATTTTCCTTTGATTTCTTCCCATCTATTTTTGGGAGTTGTTGACTTTGCATTTTTTAATACTATATACAACAAAATTACATAAGGACCTTTTCCTCTTGAGCTAGTAGACTATCCCTCTTTTGAAACATTATTGCAACCCATCAACGTTTATCTTTAGACATCTTCACCACTAGATCAGGTTGGGGTACAATGGCCATAAATGTGCGACTTCATGTTTTCATTGGCTTGTGTATCATGTCGGTAAATCCAACCCTCTACCACTTCAACTGAAGTGAGTAAAGTGTAAGGTGCATGTGTGCAAGTTATGTCACTGTCGAAAAGAGTCATGCATATGTTTCAAAGTATTCTACTTAGACAGTCAAGATGACACTGAACCTAGTCTCATGGTCTCAAAGAATTAATTCTAGTACACTCAAAGTGTCTCAATTCCATTTCGTATAAATTCTTGTGATTAAGTGGATTAAAATCTAACCAAACTCCAATATTCGGAGTTTACTTAGACTAGTTCAATTATCAATATCAATATGACAAACGCAAATGCAACGTAAAATAAAAGAAAAATATTTTCTGATGCAATTTCCTGATTTTAAAATTTTTATAGATTTTTGAAAAAGTTTTATAATTTTTATATAGGTTTTTGAAAAGATTCTGCATTTTTTTGGAATTTTTAATTTTGTAAAATTTTAGTGATTTTCAAAAACAAATGATTTTTGACAAAAAAATTATGTGCAGATATTTACAGGGGATTGCGTCTTTTTATTTACAAGAATTTAGGGTCCAAGAATTTACGCAAGCTGGTTATTCACAAGTTCATGTGCATAATTTGTAAAGAAATTTATTTGCTTGAATGATGTACATAGTTCTCAAAATACTTTGAAAAGATTTTCACAATGATATTGAAAACTTTATTTTGCAAACAATAATTTGATAAATAGTTTTTTGCAAACATTTAGAAAATTTAAAAATCATTTTACAAATATTTTCCAAATAATATATATATATATATATTTTCAAATTGTTTTGCAACTTTTTTTCAAATCATTTGCAAATATATTTTCAAAATATTTTATTTAAACAAATAAAAAAAGCTTTTATAAACAAAACATTTTTAAAATATTTGAAAATATTTAATAAAATATTTTCCGAAAAGTTTTCAAATGGATTTGCCAACCATTTTTCAAACATTTTGTAAAATATTTTTAATCTTTTTATTACAAGAGTTTTCAAAGAAATAATATGTGTTTTAATTTGTATTAAATAGCCATATTATTTGAAAATACAAAGTACAAGTTATGGCTAAAGTATATACATTGTATGTACGCTATCCTATATTTAGCTTGATCTATGTCCTCATAGATCAGAGAGAAAAGGATGACATAACTCGTAATAATTATAGAAAAGTCTATACTACAATGACTAGAAATTAGTTTTTCCAATCATTTTCAAATATTTTGCAAAATATTTTTAATATGTTTATTACAAGGGTTTTTAAAGAATTAATGTGTGTTTAATTTGTATTACATATTATTTGAAAAGTACGAGTTATGGCTAAAGTATATACAACGAATATACGACCGTCCTATAGTTAGCTTGATCTATATGCTCACAAATCAGAGAGGAAAAAAAGGAAGATATTTATCGTACTAAGTATAAAAAAGTCTATACTACAACGACTAAAGAATGAATGAAGAGGAAGTTGACCGTCCCCCTGTCCCTCCATACTGTAAAATATCCCTAAGTATGAACATAATATCAAGAGTTGAAGGGACAAGTGAGGGATCAAGAAATGAACCACTTGGGGTGATTACCCCCTATACTTAGGACAAGTATGCCCTAATTACGACAATGATGAATGGGGTGAACTGCTTTTATGAAGAAATAGAAAAATGAAAACGAAAAGAAAAAAAAGAAGAAAAGAAGAAAACAAAATCTTTTTGTGATTTTTAGCTCAGATGTTTGATCTATTTGCCTCTGTGAGCTCTTCTTGGAATACAACCTCTATAAAATCGACAACGAATAAGAATGCATCATTCTCTAAATTTTGCTTTAGCGATTGCCCATTGACTACACAAGGCTGCACACCAAGTGACAATTCTGATATGAGTAGAATTCCGTTGTCACACACGATATTCATAATAAATGGTCATGCCCATTTTCTCTTCAGCTTGCTTGGAAAATTTTTAACTTCGTATTAAATAACCAAACCTTCTGTCCAAGTTCGAAAGTCTTCCTTCGGCTATGTCTACCATGCCATTTCTTGATTTCCTCTCTATACATTAGGTTGTTATCGTATGCATAGTCTCAGAACTCAAGCAATTTGTTTCGATCAACTTTCTTGCTCTTTCCTCCTTGCTCGGAATCAAGATTGCACATGTTTAATGCCTACAAGGATTTGTGAATTAATTCCATGGGAAGGTGGTAACGCTTCCCATAGACAAGACAATAGAGAGACATGTTGAATGAAGACTTGTTTGCCGTACGATAAGCCCAAAGAACCGAGTCCAGTAACAGAGATCAATTATTGTGATCTATACGTACAATTTTCTACAGTATTATCTTAATCTCCATGTTAGAACCTTTAGACAAGCCATTGGACTATGGGTGGTATGACGAAATGACACGATGTTCGATGTTGTATTCTTCGATCAACTTCTTGACCTCTTTATTGATAAAATGGCTCCCTCCGTCAGAAATGAGAATCTTGGGGATTCTGAACTGCAAAATGATGTTATCTTTTAAGAAGCGATAAATTGTGCGGTTGCCTACGGTTCGGGCAGGGATTGTCTCCACCCATCTACTGACATAGTTGATGGCAAGTAGGACGTACTCAAAACCTTGACTGTTACGGAATGATCCCGTGAAGTCAATTCCCCAAGCGTTGAATATGTCGGATATCTGAGTGTACTTCAGGGAATTGTATCGTACATGCTGATGATCCCGACCATTCTTTGACAGTCACTGCACTTCTTTACGTAATCATCTGCCTCCTTGAATAAAGTTTGTCACCAAAGGCCACATTGAAGCACTTTGCTACGATTCACTTTTCAGAATGATGTCCACCAACTTCGAGCTTGTGATAGTGGTCTAGGATACCCATAATCTCCTCATGAGATATGCACCTCCTCCAGATGCAATCTGTGCCCTCTCGGAATAGATGTGGTTCTTCCTATTGGTAGAAATGAATGTCAGCCAAGAATTTGTCCCATTTGATCTTCGGTCAGTTCGGCGGAGTTTTCTTGAAGACGAGATAATTCACAATATCACATACCATGGGAGAGAGGATATAGAAAAGACTGCCTCATTCGGGAAGGTTTTTGTGATTGGAATTGAATTTTGCTTAGGAGACTATGCATTAACAATTCTGGAAAGATGGTCTGCCACCACATTTTTGATGCATGGTTTGTCACAAATTTCCAAATCGAATTCTTGGATTAGAATAATCTAATGAGTTATACAAAGTTTGGCATCTTTCTTGCTCTGAAGGTACTTGATGGCATAGTGGTCAGCGTAAATCGCCACCCTTGATCCGAGGAGATGTGATATGAACTTTTCCATGGTACATACTATGACTAGCAACTCTTTTTTTGTCACCGTATAATTTTTCCGAGCTTCGTCCAGTGTTCGGCAAGCATAATGAATATCAAATGAAATCTCATCTCATCTTTGTACCAGAACAACACCAATTGTGAAATCAGATGTGCCCATCATGATCTCAAAAGGTATAAATCAATCAGGTGGCTGCAAGATATGTGCATGTATTATCGGGTCTTTAACTTATTAAAGGTTTGGAGAACGTAATGATTCACAACAAAATCATTCTCCTTGCCCAACAATTCTGTCAAGGATGGGGTAAGCCTGTTGAAAGTTTTAATAAATCGTCGGTAGAAACTGAGGTGCCCTAAAAACGACCAAACCTGTTTTAGATTGATAGGTGGCTCAAGCTTGGAAATCACTTCCATCTAAGCTAGGTTCACTTCCATGCTACGTTTCGATACAACATCATCCATCACGATCCCTTCAGCTGAATTTGCTCTTCTTCCACGAGAGCACAAGGTTCACTTTGCAGCACCTCCTCAAAACCCGATCTAGATAATCCAAACATTGATTAAATGAATGCCTATAGACCAAGAAATAACCCATGAAAACCTCAAGAAAACCGCCCACCATGTCTGCAAATATGGCCAACATACATCTCTAAAATGTAGTAGGGGCATTATACAGCTCGAGCAACATTCATCGGAAGGCGTACACCCCAAAAGGGTAGGTGAATGTGGTCTTTTATTGATCTTAGGAGGAGATCACCAGTTGGTTGTATCTAGAGTATTGGTCCAAGCAGCAGAAGTATTCCTTTGCGATTAGTCTTTTTGAGAATCTGGTCAATGAAGGGGCAATGAAAAATGATCCTTCTTGGTGGCGAGGTTGAGACATCCGTAATCTATACAGACTCACCAAGACGTCTATACTACGGTCGTAATCTCCTCTCCCATGTCATTAGTTACAATGGCGATCTCATACTTCTTTGGCACCACTGCAGGAGACACACCCACTTGGAGTCGGAGATGGGATAAATGAATCCCACATCACACCATTTATAAATTTCTTTCATCATGACTTACTGGAGGTTTGGATTCACTCGACGCTGGAATTCACAGGAAGGTTTGCCGTCTTCTTCTAGGAAAATGTGATGCGAGCACAATGATTGATTTATCGCATGGGGATCCGATATCTTCCAGCCTATCACATTATGGTTTTGTTTAAGAACCTCCATCAAAGGAGATTCTTGGTCTTCGATCAAAAGAGCATTGATAATGACCAGATATATGTTTAGTTATCCTACAAGGAAGGCGTACTTCATATTGGAGGGAAAGTGTTTGAGCTTTGGTGGTGTGGGAGCTAATTTAGTGGTGACTTCCACGATAACTGCAGGTGTTAGTTCTTTTGACTGTTGTCTGCCCCCTCTACTAATTTAGCTTCATCATTTAGTACATCACACAGAACAAAAATGAAATCTTCCTTCTTAGACGAGAGGGGTGTTCAAATTCCTCAATTTGCACATCAACGAAATCTCATCCTCAAAGACTTAAGTTAATTGTACCGTGCTTTCCAATCCTTCCTATGGAGAGAGGAATTCCAGGGTTTCTCTGTCGTCCAGAAATAGTTTGCGTCTCTGATCTCTGCTAAAAAACACAGTCCCCAGAACATTGAGATTTCAAGCACTCTCATCTCAGACACAACTTTTGTTGGCTTTGGTTCAAGCACAATCTCTATCTATATCTTATCTGTGCTGGAGGAATGTAATCTCTCCAGTGTCTGAGTCAATTACTACCTCTACTGTTTAGAGGTACGATCAACCAAGGATAATAAGAGTGTGGAGCAGAGGCGTCCATGTCTAGGACAATGAAATCAACAGGGAATCAGATCCCTTGAACAATGATGATCATGTCCTCCAACATGCCTTAGGCCGCTTGACAGATCGATCTGCTAATTACAGAATCATCTTGATTGGATTGAGCGGTCCTAGAACAAATTCTGTGAGTAGAGATGTTGGCAAAAGGTTGATAGAAGACCCACTGTCAAGCAAAGTGTGCTCGAACTCCTGATTGAAGATGGTGTATCTGATGAGTAGAGCTCCCTTGTCAATCTTCTTGTACAGGAGATTGCTGATGGCATTTATTGTGTCCATGGTGAGAATATGCTTCTCAGATTTTTTATGTCTAGTTTTGTGGCGCTGACACTTCATTGTACATGCTTCTTTAAGTCCTTTCTTCACATTAGGTATGTACTCCATGACTTTTAGAAGAGGCATCTCAAGCATAATGTTTAGCAATATTGTAATATTGACATGATCAAACAAAGCATTTTTCAATTTTTTTACTATTTTTAATTCAATTACGGAAGGAAAGTGCACATTTACATCACAAAAGATATTTTCATTGTCACTCAAATTTTTGTCCATATCTTTCTATATAGGTAGATGTCAAAAAGAATCAAAATCATCTGCATACTGTGGACCAAAAATGACAGGATCGACTCCATCAGTTGGCTTAGTCTTGCGGCTGATGCAGGCATCTCCAAGGCAAGCACAACTTCTCGGAACTGCTGCTTTCTTTTTGTGTTTTTGTATTTTCTTCATTCTTTTGTATTTTTGTATCTGATGCTGCTCTAGAAAATTGTGATGGCCCCGATGTCGGCCTAGCTGACGACTCCCTATCAGATGCTTTGTTCTTTCCCTTCCCCATCGCAGATGGCTAGAGTATCCTACCGCTCTTGCTATATACAACATTAGATACAAAGAAATTATTTTCTCCTGAATTGGGTGGGGCACTGCATGCTACGCGCTCCTTGTAGTGGAAGTTATCCGGATTCGCTTAGACTTGAGCCGGAATGATAGTCTTGGAGGTCGTTAGATTATCTATTTTTTGGCTCATCTCAGCCATGTTCTTTACAAGCTGAGCCAGACAATTCGGGGCTGAGATAACTGGAGCAACCTCAGAAGGTTCATCCTGATGCAATCACTGATTCTGCCAATAGGAGGGAGGCTGCTGCTGGTAGCCTTGAGAATAGTGAGGAAGATGAGGAAGAGAAGGATACTGCTGGTATTGCTGAGAGGAATACTTGCGATGATATTGGGCAGTTGACTGCTGATAGTGCGGTTGACAGTATCCAGACTACTACTGGTAATTGTTTTGGCTCCAGTTGTAACCATGCTGTAGAGGCTATTGATGGGCCGATTTGGGTTGGAAATACTGCCCTCCTTGTTGCTAATGATATGATCAGCTACCATTGGGCTGACCCTGAGATTGTCTCTGAGGGCAGGCTAGTTGTTGATCATTGCTCCAGATGACCATCTCTTGAATGTGCGGGAGGTGGAGAATAAGGCTCGAGATAATGATGTTGGAGTTCATGTGGCTGGTAGACAACCATCTGAATCTGCGACTGTGGTGATGGTTGCACCGTAACCTGTATGTAGTAAATGTGCTGGACCAGAAGTTTACTGGGACTCGACTGAGGCGGCAGTGTCTGTGTTTACTCCTTCTCAATTGGAGGCTCTGGTGCAACAGTCACTACATTGCATGCACTAATGGTGTTCTCTAGCAACTCCATCTGCTTGGTGATAATATAGAGCTTGCCTAAGCCTTTCATTCTTTGTTCGCTCTCGGTGAGCTTCTCTAGATCCTGTGACCTCTTCTTAATTATGTTGACTTTCGACAGGTGGTTCCCAATGATGGTCAAGTCTACATTGTCATACTTGTCAACTTCACGAGTATCCGCCAAGTTTACATTTTTACAGAGGACCTGCTATCGTAGCTGAATCTAGAAGGAATGAAATGAGGATAACACATCCTCTCCTTCGACCATCTCCTTAAAAATTTGCCATAGTGTGTCCTTGTCCCTGTTGAAGTGGGATCCTATGCAGGTGGCGTCAACAAGTTGTTGACTAGCTTCTGTCAATCCCCCACAAAATTGCTAGACCAAGATGGTCCTCAACATGTCATGGTGGAGGCATTTCTCAATCAAATCGTTGAACCTCTCCTAGGTCTCATAAAAAGGACTCTTGGTGTCTCTGAGAGATGCTAGCAATTTTCAACTGCTTGAGATTAAGATGGCTAAGAGGATAGTACTTGTGCAGGAATGCAGACTTAAGATCCTCCCAATTCGTCACCACCTTCCCCAGATGGTTGATCCAGTACAGTGCTTTACCTTGAAGACTGAATAGGAAGGCAGTCATCTTTACTACACCCAACGGAATGTTGGGGTAGTGCTACGTGTTGTAGATACGACTAAACTATTGTAGATGGATATACGAGTCCTCATTTGAATTCTCATGGAAGATTGGGAGGAGAGAAAGAAGCTGTGTTTTAGCTCAAAGTGTCAGTGGATCGACAGGATCTAGATCCACTCATTCATGCGACCGTCCCCAGGATTGCTTGACTGCTTGAGAGTTGGCTTGGGTCAGCCTCTCCTTGCTTCGCCCTCACCTCCGTGATATCATCACCATCATCGTCGTCGTCGTCATCATCATCGTCATCGTCGTCCTCCTCATCATCGTCGTCATCATCATCATCGTCATCGCCATCATCATCATCGTCATTGTCATCATCATCATCATCATCATCACTACCTCCTCGAGGTGTTTTCCTATCTTATGATATCCTCCTCTTCAGATCATTTAGCATAACTTGAAAGGACGCCTGAGCTAGAGATTGGTCAGTTAGATGTTGCTGAATAGCTTGGATGGAGGTCAAGAGCTGGCTGTTGACTTCATTCTGACTAGGCCTAGGGCCCAACTCTGTATCTGACTATGTGTTTTGCTACTATGGTCGCTTTCCTCTTCCCGTTGGAGCCATCTCTGATGCAGCCTGTAAATACTCTGGCTCAAGATCAGGGTCAAGATCTGTAATGGGAAATACAACACAATCAGTCTGTATGCATGCACCTGACGGAGAAAATAATTCAGTTAGGTTCAATTCTGAATATTATTAGAGATGTAGAGGAGTATGGACTGAAATCAATCTCCATCAAAAAATGATAGAACTTGGGAAGAGAGTTTTCCTGATCTGGGCGAGGGGAAGAATCAAGGAGTCTTAAGGGTGGTTCACGGAGTCTAAACCATGCACATGAGAATCACCTCGATTTTTTGGAGATGTCAATCTTGAGGAGTCGATGCGGGTGTTAGTGAGTTCCGACTAAGTCATCCTGGACTCGTCATCTCGAGGGAAAAGAGAAGATCGAGTTGGAAGAAGGATACAGAGATGAATGGGAAATAAATGGAGTGTAAAATAGTGGAAGGCTCATGATGGGGGGGTCAAAGAGGAGGTAAGAAAAGAAGAATGTCAAAAATGCATTGATGCACATGAATTTGATTTTTGAACCTAATCTAAACAAACACAAATAAAATTGGATTCACCAACTCAACACATGTAAAGCCACAAAGGTTCGAATATTTTTATCCTTTTAGTTTTAAATTGCGATTCAGGTAAAAATTATCTTGAGTCCTTAATGAATAGCCCTAGAGGAGAGCTTGTACTGCAAGAAAAGTATCCTCATACTTGTTCCACCTCCTTTTGTATCATGTGATCTACACTTTTTGAGATCCTCAACATCGGTCCAGATTGGCTACTCAACCAAAGAAAGAGAGAGAGGAAGTTGATTGGCGAAACCCCTACTTTCATCACAAGTGAGGTACTCAAACGCAAAGCTATGAGATAGACACACATGCGAGAGTGTGGCCTAGGATCAATACTTCAAACCAAGTCAGATGGTCCACATATTGAGGGAACACAGCTGTCAACAAGGCCATACTCAGTCACATACGATAGAAGCGCCGATACTTCGCCTGTCCCATGAGGTAGTTGAGGCAGCCACAGATCGAGTTTTTGGCTCTATTCCTTAAGGGTCGTGTCTTACTCAATCTGGAGTGTACATGAATACATCGTAGGATTTGTTAACCTCAAATAATGATGTTCATTACAGATTTTATTTATGTTAAAGCTCAATTAACAGTCCCCTTATTTGAGTATTTGATTTTCACTTTTTTTGAGTATTTCAATATCAAGCACCTAACATTTTTTTAGTTTTTTTAGTTCATATGTGATCCAAAAATAGAGGGAGATAGCAAAAACGTAATGCAAGTGGATACGAGAATGGAAATTTACCCTCGTATCAAATGATGCGTGCAAAGATAGAATACTTAAATTGCTTCCCAACTCTCTCCATGTGGGATGCAAAATAGGAATTTATAAACCTAATCTATATTCCTATATGCACACGAAGAAATCGCCCTAAATAGGAATTGCTATTAACGTGAATAATAAAATGCTAAATACGAGAAGAGAAACCTAAGGTCCGTTCTTGGAGGCTCCTCGGTGCCCACCACAGTGGGTCCTGAAAGCGCTATATGGAAACCTCTCATGGCATGCTGTTTCAAGTCAAGTATTTCAACTATTAATTTTGATCTGAATCCGAACGTGTAAACTATAGGTACATGCAAGATATTAGGTGTTTGGCCTTCGATTACCAAGCAAGCAACCCTACAAAACAAAGAGCTCATTCCACAAAACAATACAAATAAGACACAAAGCACAAAATACGGAAAGAAAGAAAAATAAAGGTGGTAAAAGCTCAGAAAAATCTGGTGAGCCTCCAAGTGAACAAACACTTGGAAATTAGGTCCGAGTGTCTAAGTCCATGTCCACCTGCAATATTACAAATTGATTGTGCAAAAATAAATAACAATCTCCCACAAAAATAAAAATTAAGGCACTATGCTAATGGTCCTCCTCTCTCTCTCCTTTTATCTCCACGTAACTATTTAGTGGAATTGCTACTCTCCTCGTAACTCGGGTGCTTCAACCACCTAAGCAGTCGTTGTCATCTCAAGGTGAAGGATATGGAATTTATCCTCAAGCACATCACGGAAGCGTGATCGTCGTATCGGATACGACGAAGAACGACTAGTTGTACTAGTTGTTCGGTGCAGCGGAATTTAAAATTTTTCATTCGATGAAACCACATGATCCGAGAATGATTATCAGATCAATTCATATGTAACCACAACAAGTATAATGCAATACCTCTTGAAGTGTGGTTGATCGAGTCTCTAAGAGAAGAGACCTCCTGTCTCAAGTCCGATCGTCGGTGAGACCGCTTGCGAGCGCGGGGATGAACCGCGTTGTCCTCGCAATCCAAGAAGTTGATCCAAGCGTAGTTGCTCCTGATCTTGTCGCATGAGATCGAATGTCTCCTTCGTGAGTGTAGCACTCCAAGAAGACGAAGAATCGAAGAACGTCGAAGCGGCGACGCGGTGGCGAGAGCGTCGACGACTCTCCTCTAGGGTTTGGTGGATGACCACCAAGTAGAGGGAGAAAAAGTTGGCATGTATGGAGAAGAAGGGAAGAGAGAGAGCCTCCAATATTCTATATGTATTAGAGAGCATGGTATGCCTCTCTATTTATAGAGTTTTGGGATCCATGGATCTCAATCCATATGACATACAAAATCAATGGATGAGATTGATTTATGTCAATCCAATGGCTAAGATTGTTGTTGGTAAAACCAACAAATTTAGATCAAAATATATTTGATAAAATCAAATACAAATTAATCCAAAATTACACCAAATAAATAAGGAGAGAATATACATGGAGATTACATTTCCATGTACATTCCATATGGACGGCCACCCATTCCTATTTGGAATTGGGTGCCGCCCAAGCTTTCCATGAGGAGAGCAATCTCATGACATGTCATGAGATTGCATATCTCCATGGAAATCTCTTTATTTATTTCCAACAACTTTTGTTGGGTTTTATTCTTCAAAAATAATTCACAATTATATTTGAGAATATTGCAATCTTGCCATTAAAAAATTATGAATCATATTCACAACCCAAAACTACATATAATTTACATTGTCAATTAATTACACAATGTGTATCCAATACACATAATAATTAATTAACTAATATAAATTACAATTGGCTCTCTCTCTACTATATTATAAATCACATTTATAATATATTATGAATAACTGGATATTTCTATCCACATTATTCTTATCCATAATAATTAAATCATATTTAATTATATTGGATAATCTCCACACACATCAAGATGATTAAATCACATTCAATCATCAATTCTTCATTGCTTAGATCTTATGGAATTATTCTCGAACCCTTCAAGAATAATGCGATCTCTCCTCAGATACTTGGAGATAAGGACAGGGCGATTGCATTGTTCCACGTATAGTGACATGGATATTGAGATCATATCTCAAATCCAGATCGCGGGCCTCCCATAGATGCTTGATTAAATCAAGACCGCAAATCTAATCTTCTCATTGCATCTGAATCACATTCAGATCAATGTCCAACATTTGGACTAAGATCAGATTACTTCTCTATTGAGAGGAGTCACTAAAATCCAGACCCGTTTCACCACTCCCTAGGAATGGAAGCGTCATGGTTATACCATTGTTTATGATCACAACACCCTAAGGTATTCCCAATACCTATACATCCTGCATACTGGAAGACTCAGATTAAACCCGAAGTATAGGATCAACTTTATACTGTCTACTTCATGGTTTTATCAGTAAGTTTCTCATTCGATCATTGGGAGTTGGTATCAATCATACACTTTCTAAAAACGTATATCATACCTAGGTCTTGATCATATACTTTCCAAAAGTATATATCAAACCTACAAATTCAGTCAAGCTTCCAAAGCGAAAGGACCATGCGCATGGAATTTGATTCTTCCCAATATCTCATGAGTGAGCTCATGCCTTCCGGTTCAGTAACTGAACCTGTATGATCCCTTTGAGAGATCGTATTACTCATATGCCCTTATATGCATACCAGCGCACCGGTGTATAGGCCTTGATTAGGTCATCAACCTATTGGTCTGCCAAATGTACATACTTAGACATATAGCAACACATCTGTCTCCGGTCAGAGGATGCGTGCCTATATCATGACAACATACGATATAGGACTTTGGTTATCTCGATCTTGTTAAGTCAACTCTTTGATCTAACTAATCTATACCTCCGAATCTCTATTCCTATACAGAAGACCTGCATCAAGAGGTCGGTCAGATATCAACCTTACTGAGAAAGGATTGCCATCTCCTACTCAGGCTGGAGATCATCTTTTAACAATCATTTGATGGTGCTCGATGAGTCCTCTATCTAACCCTTTAGATATTCATCCAAGCACCAACCTCTATGATTCAATAGTTGAATCAACAGCTGTATGATTATTAAGATGGCCATGGTATATAATCCTAATTGTACTAAGGGGCCTATTATGCAAATTAATTATTCTTCATTTCAGATCAGAGAATGATATTTTCAATAACATTTATTGCATAATGGCTCACCGTGGGCTCGCATTTCCGACAATCTCCCACTAGCCCAAAGAGCCATTAATGGGTTAATCATTTAAACCTGCACTCATGTGACAATCATAGGCTATTTAGAAAATAGCTAGGTAAGTTGATCAGTCACTCTGTTCCCGCGAGACTATGCCAAGTTCTTTTACGACGCTTGCATATCCCCAGTAACAATGCTCGCATCTAATGCGAATGTTGCATCTTATGCAACCAGTACTCAATCTAGTTAGTTACAGTGTCTTTGACACTACATCTTAACAATTATCATAACCAGTATTTCCATAATCCTTATCAGAATATCCTTATTTCTGGAGATCACTATCTCTTAAGGTATCCACAGTTAATACCTTTTTAGATCTCTATCTATAAAGTCTTAAGTTTTTGAAAATTAAGACTTTGAGATCACTATCTCAAAAATCTTGTCATCTATGAAGATTTTGCATTTACTGCAATTTAAGTGGTTTCTCTCCATAGTAGGATTAGTAACAGTTTACTACTCCCACTGCATGGCAGATATCTGGCTTTTGTACACATCTAGCATACACTCAGCTTCTCGTAACTGATGCACAAGTGCAAGCATTACTAGCATTCACTTCCTCAACTCTTTGAGGTGCTATCCCTTTAGATAGGTCAGTACCATATCTTAAGGGATGGAAGCCTTTCTTGGAATTTATAAGAATAGAATATGTCCAAGGTGTACTACAAATGTGGCAGTCCCATTATCCTCTTCTCTCTGCTTCTGAACAATTTCAGAACTAAGATCTAAGAGGTATCTTTGAAATCATATTTCAAGATATGGAATAGCCAGTCTATAAAACACTTATTATCATCCTTATATCATTCTAAATGATTAGGATATTATCTACATTTAGCACGATGAACACAAAGGCACTCCCACTAAGTTTCACATGGTTCATTAAGATTTTGTCTGAAATCATAAATTTATAATTTCATCAAATCTTATGGTCCAACTTCAAGAAGCTTATTTGAGTCCGTAGATGGATTCCTTAGCTTGCAAATCTTGCTTTCCTCAACCATGAAGCCCTAGGGCTACTTCATGTGAATATCCTCAGAGAGGTATTCGTAGAGGAATGCAATATTGACTTACATCTTGAAGATGCAATAATCAAGTTGTGTAGCTGAGGTTAGCAATAGTCTGACGGTTTTAAGCATGGTCACCGAAGAGCAAGTCTCATTGCAAGCAATGTCTTCTCTTCCGGTGTGTAGCTCATGGCTACGAACCGTGCTTTGAAGGTCTCTACCTTCTCATCAGGTTCCCTTTCTCTTGAAGATCCATTTACACCTCTATAGGTATTACCCATATAGGTGGATCCTCAAGGGTCCATATACAACACTTGTATATGAAGTCTACATTAGACTTTTATTGCTATCCATCTATCCATGCTATGATCTTCAGAAGCTTCATCACATGAAGTTCGATCATTGTCAGATTTTTCTAACACATGGAATCCATCCTCAAACTCATTTGAAGAGGTATTAGTGTTTCATCTTTAGTTGTCCTTTTAGTTTCCAATTTCAGGAGCCTCATTATCTTCTCAAGATTAAATGAGTTCCTACACTTCATTTTCATCTTGATTCTCAAGAGTCTCAACCTCTAAGAATCACATTCTCAGAGATGAGATATTTTAAGAATCTCAAGGTCATAAAGTAGGTATCCAATAACATTCTTTATTTTCCTAATGAAGCAGCACTCTCAAGTGCTAGATTCCAACATACATGGAACCTTATTAAGGATATACATTGTAGTCTCTACTACACATATATACCTGGAAACTAAGGGATAATTATGCTAAAATTCATCATTGATAAGATCATGTCACATATGATCCAATTGTATCTACCTATAACTTTATTGAGTTAAGGTGTGTTAGGAGGATTGAGATAGAAATGATATTCATATCTCCATAAGGTATCCTTTGAATCCATCTAACAGGTACAGGCTACCTAGATTAGATCAAATTCATTTTATCTTCCTTCAAACTTTGGTTCTAAACCCAAATTATGAAATCTTTGAACATTTCAAATATTTCTTAGGTGAAGAGAAGAATTCTCATATCATACATAATCATCAATAGATATCACATATCCACAATGTTCACTATGATATAGATGATCCACATACATCAATATGTATGAGATCCTGAATACCTTGACATCTTACACCATTACCAAAGAAGGGTGTATTGGACATTTTTACTTTGAATACAATATTCATAAGTATGTAAGTTTTGAAATTTTAGACATTCTAAAGTTTCATCTCTTACTAGTCTATTGATTAAATCAATAGACAAATGTCCAAGGCTTGATGCTAGATCATTGTCATATGATCTTCATCCTCCTATTGATCTTATAAAGGTTTTAATTTCAGAATTTAGAAACGTTAATGAACCATTCATTAATTTTCTAATTTAGTGGAGTCTATTAGATTTTAGATTACTATCTGAAATATCTCCATCGTAACTCTTTATGATAGTTCTACCTCAGAATTCATGTTTATTTCCAACATTTAGAAATAAACAATGAGTGTATTCTAATATCTTGGTTACAGAGACATTCTCTAAGACTAAGGGCTCTCCCACTGAAATTAACAAGTCAATCCAACAGAGATTGTTGCAACAATTGCATCAATATCCATGTGGATAACTATAAACCTTAAGATCAAACTTTCCAGTCTTCTAAAACATATGCAACCTATTGCAAGTGTTGTTAGAAGATTGAGATACAATTATTAGACTATATCTTATCAAATAAGAAAGTCAATTTCAATGATTTATGCAGATTATTTTGATGCTCTATCCGAGTCCTTCTCTAAGGATTATAGACATATTTGATAGTCATACTATCAACACATCAACTTGTCGCAGTATTGGCATTCATCCAACTCTTTGGATGTCATATGGAAGTCACAGAAGTCCAGTCAACTCTTTGACTTTCATTCTTTCTTGGGTCCAACCCATGCTTCCACTGCGCTCCCTTTATCTATAAACAATGATTGCTTAAGACTAAGGATCTCTTATGTTAAATTCAAAAGAATTCAATGTAAGAGCAATTCAACATTTATATATGCTTCATTAAATTCATACAATATGAATATTATGAAGCTTCACGAATGACAAGAGTATAGACAGTAGAACGATGACACTCATCGTATCTACATCCATCTAAACTCTTAAAACATAGGTTCCTGCAAGTACTCAAAAAAATTTGAATACATAATCTCTTATAGAGCTATCATTCTACATGATGTAGAGAACCATGTCACTCATGATTAAATGTGAAAGAGCACATATGTATGCCAGGATATCTTCATTGATTTTATAAGGATTATATGACAATTATGATCATCATCAACATGTCACTTCCAAAGTACATTTGATGATACCAAGACTATAGAGACATACAAACCCTAGGGTTGTAGTCCTATTATCTATTTAATTGTCATTCTTCATTATTATGAGGAAACTTGCACATTGCAACCACATACATTATGTGTTCAACTGCAAGTATAATATCTGGATCATGAGTCCAATCCATGATATTTTACTGGTTATTATTGAGTATAACATTGAGTGGGTTTTAATAAAGGATTATCTGAAATAAGAAATTTGCATATATATATATATATATTACTTTGATTTAGGAATTTTTATATAAAAGTTGTCTTGTCTTGTCAACACTGAAAGTTCATTCCTTTAATCACTTTCAATGTAAGAGATATACTTACCATTATATCTCAACAAGATCTGGGATCTCCTTCCTTATCTTTGTTACATCCTAATAATATGAGAATCTGCAACTCGGATAAAAAGAAGCGGGAACACATTCCGCCTTGCAAGTCCAACTTGCATTTCCCAATTCGTTCTTTAACACCCGGGCCCACCACCCCTAAGGCGATGTTGACCCGTTGTTAATTGAACCAACCGTCAATAGGAATAGTACTCGCTATACGCAATCCAATATCGCCCCAATAATATGAGGATCTGATGTTGGGGTCACTACGTATACGGCCTTACTCTTTCGAGAAGCAAAGAGCCCGATCCAGATGCGCTTGCATACAGGAGCTGTCACTTCGGACAGGTGTCTCCTACATACAATCCCTGGCGATGGAACCCTTCGCCTTGATGGGAGACCATGAATGTCACTCATGTGATCATCCATATCATATTCAAATTCTAATTAATCATTATGAATCATATTCATTATGATTAATTCTTCCAAGGGAAATAACATCTCTATTCATGTTTTAATTTTAATTAGATTCCAATTAATCTAATCATATTAAATTAATGATCCAGTTAATATCCAACAAACATTTTTAATTGTTACTTGAATTATGGTATTATCTCAAATACGTATTATTTCGAATTTTAATAATTAGAAATACATCATGATTTCTTAAGCATTATACTAACCTGATGAATCCACGATTCATCGCCTTTATTCTTTTATTTTAGCTTCATTTTCTTAGCCAAACACCTGTAAATACCACTAATTCCATAAAATTACCATTCTGCATGCATTTGTTAAAATTGCATTTTTAACACTTTTTGTACATAAATAAAAGAATAAATAAGAAAAGAAAAAGAAAAGAAAAATAAAGGATGTATTTATGCAATTAATGCAGTCTGACCCTAACCCCGAGAGAAGGTCAAGACTTGACCTGATCGACCAGGAATAAAGTAGGGGGAGATAGGGTCTTTTGTTAGAAAAACCAAAAATATCTTGTAAATATTTTTCATGTATATTTGTACAAATCTTACATTATTTTATTTGTAAATAATTTGACCTCAAAGTAATTATTTTTGTAAACAAAAGTTGTAAATAAAATTATGTTGTAAATAATAAAAATATTTGTAAATTAAAATATTGTATATATCGCAAATAATTACACCCAGAAAAAGCCGCAAAGCGAAAATTGAAACATCAATTCCGTCTCCATACAAGCTCAAATTGAACCAAATTCACTTCCATCGTACTATAAATTAAATTATCTTTCAAATGGCTGTGGTTTCGTATTTTCTGGAGTTACGGTTAAAAATTCGATTTTCTGGGGTGTATTGTGCAATTTACCCATATACTTATTGTATATATTTTATTCATATTTATTTTTATACATAATATACATATTTGTAAATATTGTTTTCATTAAAAATAAAAATAAAAATAATTAAAATTAAAAAAATCTTTTATAAAAATTATTTCCTTATTTGTACCTATGTATATTGTATTATATGTTTATAATATATGTATATAATTAACTTCCTTTTATAAAATCCACCAAAAATTAATTTTCTAACTTTAATTAATTAATTTAATGTAATTACGAATTTTATATTTATTTAATTATTTAATTCATTTATTTGGTTTAATAACTTGCCTTGTATATATGATTTTATTCCACACCATATTCGGCCACCATTAAGGTGGCTAATTAATTTTCAATTAATTTATTTAATTTATTTATTCCGAATTTTATAATTAATTATTTAATTAATTTATTAATTTAATTATTTTATTAATTCACCCAATAAACACTTTCCTTATATGTGAATATTTTCCATTTTTGATTTTTGTCTTTTTTTAATGGGCTCCTCCTCCCTCTTTCCTCTTGATCGATCTTTGGTGGAGAGGAGCCCGATTTCCGAGAGGTTTCTTATTGAAGAGGGTCCTAGCCTCCGATCCGGTCGTTGATAACGATTTGAGCTTCGTCGAGGCCATCATGGCGTGTCCAAACCCCAAGGTGAGATCCACTTTTATTCCCTGTCTTTTTCTCGTAGTTAAATCGTAGATTTATTTTCTGCTTAGGCATAGCTAGTTTTTTAGATTAAAAATCCAACCAATTTCCACCACACATTTTCGCGTCCGAAACCGAATTTTTCATCTCATCTTCTCGATCCCTCCATTTCACATCTATCTCACGCAACCTTCCACCTCCGACCACGCACGGTGGTCAGAGACACGGATCCGTTCTTTCATCTCGCCAAGATCCGCCCATTCACATATCCATTTTTGTACATAAATAAAAAAATAAAATGATTTTTCCTGTTATATCACATTTGTTTCTGCAGGGAAAACATAAAAAAGGAAATTAAATTTTTGTTCTGCTATTTATTTCTAACAGTTGTTTTGCAGGAAAATCAAAATAAAAACATTAAAAAAATAATAAAGAAAAATTTTTCATTTGCATTTACTGATTACATTTCCTTTCCTGTACAAAAGAATAAAAAAATCTGTTCACATTTTGTTTTGAAAAGGAAGATATAAAAGCAAAATTTATTTCTATTTTTACATATTCAGAAAACATAAAAATTTCAAAAAAAAGAAAAAAAAAAGCCGCCCTCCAGGCCTGTTGCACTGCTCTGCAGACCAACTCCCGCATGCGCGCCCGCGCCACCACCTCCACGACGCGCGTCAGCCGCGCCGCCCTCCGACCGAGCCCAGCGGCCCGCACCTCCACGCGCGCAACGCCGCACAAGGTCGCGGACTTCTTCCCCTTTCCAGCAGTCGACGCGCGGCCGCGTGCGCCGCTGCCACGCACCTCCGTCTTCCCCAGGCCGGCGGCCCCGCGCCAGCCGCCACGTGCCTCGCCAACGCCGCGCGTGTGCGCGCGATCCCTTCAGTGTCGTCCTCCGTGGCCGCTGCAGCCCGCGACCCTTCCGCCGCGCGCCCTCGCCTGAACCCGCGCCGCCCGCGCGGGCGCCGCTCCTCCGTCCTCTTGTTGGCGGTGGAGGCGGTGGAACCTTCTCCCACCTGTGGTTTGGGCGGCGGCCGTGCCTCCCATCTCATTTGCTTGAAGAACAAGATACAGAGAAACCCTAGTGGAGGGTTTTTGATTAAAAAGGGAAAAATTACAAGAAAGCTCCAGGAAGTTTTTAAATTTGCGAAAAGACCCCTGCTTCAGAAGGTCATGTGCTGGGCACATGTTTATTGGGTAACTTGCACGATTTTCCCTTGCATTTTATCTCTGTTGTTTATTTTTGATGCCAAAACTATAAATAACTGCAACTAAGTCCATGTACTACTGCACTTGAACTTGTATTCCCTTTTGTGTTCAAATAAATGCTTGCATTGCTCTAAAAATTTGGAGAAAATTCTCATATGTTCCTGCTATAGTTCTTGTCAATGTATAAAATTTTCATAACACTTTGACATTATTAGATATTTTTAAAAAATAAAAAAATGTCTTTTTGCATGTCTAAACTTTGAAAAATCATAAAAATTTCAAAACTCGTTTAAAAATTCCAAAAAAATTAATGTAGGTGTGTTCTGGTTGTATTTTAATTTCTATCCAATTTTCGTGCATTTTCTATTTATAAAACTCCAAAAAAATGCAAAATATGAAAACTCTTATAAAAATTGTAGAAAATTCTAGAAAAATCCAAAAATAGTAATTTCAGTTTTTTATTATAGATATGGTCTTGTAGTTTCTCTTAAAAATAATCTCCAGGATTTTTGAGCATTTAAAGAATTTTGAAATTAAACAATACCCCTGGTTGTGAATAGTCTCTTTATTTTCCACTGTTTTATTTTTATAAAATTCAAAAACATAAGAAAATTGCGAAAAAAATATCAAAAATATTTTAATATATATAAAACCCAAAAACATTTTCTTTGGACTTTTTTTTATATTTTTTATCTTTGTGAAAATATAAAAAGAGTGTTGTGTGCGTGTTTTTGTGCATATTGTACTTATTCGAAAAATACAAAAAAAATATAAAAGTCAAAAACCACAAAAAAATAACTCTGAAATTTGGCTACTTAGTTTTTAAATCGTGATCCTTGTGTTCGACTCTGGTCGCTATACCAGGTAAAAAGAATAGCGAAGACCGCTTTACATTGTTTTCATTGATTCATCTTTATTATGTGGTTTAAAATATAAATTTTTCCGATTGACCGCGCTTGGTGATTTGGGTCACAACGACCATTGTTAATTACATACTTAACCCTAGTTGTCAGGCGTGTCATCAGAATGGCGTCGTTGCCGGGGAGCACGGCTTTGTAGTCATTTTTCTATTTTTGTCTCTCTATATCATAATTTTTTCCGACCTTCTCTCTCTAATTTTTGTGCGAGAAACTGCTTGGATGACTTGGAATTTCTTTTTTGAGAACCCGAACAGGAGGAAGATTAGAGACGAGAAGAAGAATATTATTTTATTTGAGAGAACAATTATTTCTTGTAATAATTTAGGACTTTGAACTTGTGGACTTGAACATTTTTCGAGGTCTGTTTCGTCAAGTGCCGGTGCACTTGGGGGACCTCACCGTCGTTTTCCGTGTTTTGATTTTACCGCCATAACTTGCTATTTGATTCTCGCGGTTTTAGCCTCTAGACGTAGGAATTTTTGTTGATTGTGACGTAAATATCTAAGGCCCAACACCTAATAGAATATCTGTTCCTATAAAACGTAATTGGACCTTACTAAAATTAATTAAAAAAGTTAGTTTAATTGAATCTGAGACCACGTGCCGTGAGGAGTCACATACAGCGCTTGCAGGACCCGTTGTGGCGGGCACCGAGTGACTCTCAAGATCAGACTCCGGACTCAATTCTGTTAACTAACTATTGTTCTTCACGATCAATAGAAGCTACTCGTCTTAAGGCCGATTTCCACGTGCATCACATAGTTAGTTTACATTCTGTATTTAATTTTATGCGTGGATCATATTGCATGTAGAGTGCTGGAGTAAGGTACGCATTTTCTATCTCTGCATGCATCATAGTGTTTGACCGTGCATTGGCTTTTTCGACTTCCTCCCCCTGTTTTTGGACTCAAATCAATCAAAGAGGAAATCGGAAAACTCGTTAGGCGTTATTCCTGAAAAAATCCAAAAAAATAGAAAATCAAAAATTCAAAAAATTGGAACTGCTAATTGAACTTAACCTCTAAAATTAAACGTAACTGATTCCTCATTGTATTGGGAGAGAAATCCCCTCATTATTTGCGTTTTTAATTGCTCACGTACACACTAAGGAGTAGTGCCCAAATCCTATTTAAGCCTCCTAAGTGTTCGTACAACTTTTGTTGATCACCTAACTCTTAAAATTGAAAAGATAAAGACCAAATCTCACGGTCTTCACTTTGGGTTGAGTTGGTGAACTGAGGGGTTGCTTTGTGTTTTGTATGTCTTTGGTGTGAGTCGGTTACAATCATCTTCGTGAATCATTAGCAGTTACCTTTCCTCCCTCCCTTCTATCTCTCTCCCCCACCATCTCTCACCCTCTCTCTTCTTTCCCACATTCTATCTCTCTTTCTACTCTCCCACCCTCCCGCCCTTCATTTCCCTTCTTCATGATGGGTCGCATTCCATTCCAGCCGGATTTTACGGCTTCTACATTTCATACCCATCATTCTCGCCCACTCTCTTGGGAGGTCAGAACTCCATCTGATTTCCCATCTTCTCCCTACCCACCCTCCCATTTGGGACATGCTGTGAGTGACACCCGAAGATTTCAGATTGACCAAACACGAGACATGGGTGTTCACATTACTGAGATGAGAGTGCATCCCATAGGCGATCGAATGGGGCAGTTGCGAGCTTTAGACAACTTCTATCCTAGGATGATGGATGAAAACCATGATCAAGAAGCACGGTCCGCTTCTACTTTGAGACCATTCATTTTGGATTTAGAGTTCATTGATCTACTGCCAAAATTTTCTGGGGAATTGCACGAGGAACCCTATTTGCATATCGATGAGTTTGAGGATTTTTGTGGATCACGATCATATTCTGATATCACTTCTGAGGACTTGATGTTAATCACCTTTCCATTCACACTTCAGAGTAGAGCCAAGACTTGGCACAGACGATTGGGAAGGAAGATTGCTACATGGGGAGATTTACGATCGTTGTTTTTGCATAAATTTTACCCCAGGCTTAGAGCCGAGATGATGCGGTCTTGTATTCGTGATTTTTCAGTTATCCCCCAGAAGCCATTAATAGGTACATGGTTGAGGTTACGAGAACTTTTGAGGCGATATCCAGATCATGGATTTTCGATGACTGACCTTATCCATATCGGCATGAGGGGGAGGACCGCAGAGCGGATTGCATATGTCATTACCTCGTATGGTGGTTCACACCACAATCCTATCCTGGATTTAATTGAGACCATCTTGGATTCACTTTCAGACACTCCATATTCACAAGATGATTTATTCAGGACAACACATGAGGGAGAGATGACAACAGTTGAGTGTGTGACGCATCATTGTGATTCAAACATCACACACCAATCAGAGGATATGGATGCTGATACTTCTCATTTGATGGATGTGTTGCCTATTGTTGTGAGTTCTCAGAGCCGGATATTGGTTGAGGACAAAATGAATTTACAGTCAGATTTTGAGCCAGTCCCGCTCTTTCACATAGAAGATTCTTCGATTCTAGATCTGCTAGGATCCCAAGAGATACAGGAGGAGCCCACATTTCAGCCATCCTTAGAGTCATTCCAGTATCCATACATAGTTGATTCAGTGTCTTGTCTTCAGGAGATCTTCTCAGATTCGGGGATATACTTGGATCCATCTCAGCAAAGCAAGCTTGATGAGGGACCGATTTTTTATTCGACAGACCTTGATAGTCCCGTATTTGAGCCTTGTGTCCTCCCATTTGATGAGGTCGATATATTTTTGGAGGACATGACATTTGACAGCGTTGATCCCCAATTTCCTGATGATTTGGCATTACTCCCCGAGGGTTATCTGCGGGAGGATGTCACGGACCCTGTGTACTCGGTTTCACTTTCTGAGAGTGCATCCGATCTGTTGGATCACGAGACCGAGTCTTCTGATATATGTGATAATGAGTTTGATGATTCTCTCCTCGACGACCCTCGCGAGGATGAGCCGATCTTTGAGGTATTCGATGATTTCACTGATTTGTCTACATTATATACATCGGATATCAGCCTTTATATTGAGTGTCCTTATCATAACCTTCCATATCTATTCGAGACGGTGATTGATGTGGAGGATTCTCTGACAGATCCTTCCTTCTCCACATGCGACTTCTTCGGCTCTTCCCTTTCACTCCATACAAATCTTGAGCCGATGATTTCTTTTGTGCTACCGGAGCCTGACTTCATCTGCACATATCTTTACCCGCTAGCAAACACCCGCCTGACTGTTTATCTGGGTGTTATCATTTACTCTCTTGACTCTATTGACCTCGTTGTTGTTCTCCCACCGAGATTGCAACGACAGTACGGTATTCGCCTGACAGATGTCGTCCTGAACCTCGATACGGCGTTCCTAGCATTTGCGCCCATCTAGGGGCGTAAACTCTAGTGCTCGTTGAGAGGCACCTCAACATTGATCACATCTGTATAGATCCACTCTGTCCATATCATACATCCATTCTTTCTCACACCCCTTATTCATCTCCTGATCATTCCATACTTAGGGTGTACTTTACCCTAAGTATAGGGGGGTGTCAGACATGTGATTATTCTTTGATTCTTTTTACCTCTGTTTTGCTGGCTATACTTAGGGATATTTTACCCTAAGTATAGGGGGGGTAAACTCAGTACATTCTACCCCTCGGTTTTCCCCTTGTGTACAGTCTTCTATACTTAGGATTACTTGATCCTAAGTATAGGGGGATCACCGAATTCTATTGATTTTATTCTTTTATTCGTCGTTGTAGTATACTATTCTTCTCACTTTTCTATACGAAGCACGATTTATGTCTTTATTTCCAGCTCTTTGATCACTATGAGGACATAGTTCGAGCTAAGTATAGGGGGTGTCGTATATATTGTATATATACTTTAGCCATAACTCGTACTTTCATATTTTTAATATGGCTAAAATATTGTGTAAATATTAAAAAAAGAAAAAGATGCAGAAATTTCCTCAATATTTTTTCTTGTACATACTGAATAATAAGTCAGGTTAAAATATTTTGAAAGTAGTTTGAAAATCTATTTGAAAAAATCTTTTGAAAACTTTTTTCAACCTTTGTAAAAAGGTTGTGGATTTTGTAAAAAAAATTTCTCTTTGTGTGAAAAAAAGATTTTGTAAAAATATTTGCAAATATTTGGAAAAATGGTTGAAAAATTATTTTGAAAATCTATATATACTGTTTGAAAAATGTTTGCAAAAATGTTTTCAAATGATTGTAAAATTGTGTGAAAATTAATTTAGACTATAGTTTTGAAAATTATGTGTAAAATTATTTTCAAATAAATTTGAGGAATATATGCATCACAAAAAATGAATTAAAAAAGAGAGAGATAATAGTAAAAAAATAAAAAATCCAACTATGTATATAATTGTATAAATTACTCAAGTTGTAAATCCTTTCTCATGACTCTTGACTCACTTCTTTGTAAATATGTGTATATAATTCCTAACCCTTATCTTTAAAAAAAACTTTGTATATACTTGTATATTTTTCTAACTATTTGCATTAAAAAAACTTTTGCATGTGCATCATTTTTAAAAAATCCATAAAAATTTCAAAATTTTGAAAATTATTTCACAACAAGATTTTGTTTTTTCTCTATGCATTGTACATGTTCTCTTGCATTGACATGTGCATTTTTCAGGATAGTCTTGATAATTAAACTAAGTCTGAATAAAATTGAAGAATGGAGCTTAGTTGGACCTTAATCCACTTAATTACAGAGGAACCTTATAAGATGTGGAGTTAAGACTTTTCAGGTCCTAGTGACTTAATTCTTTGGGTCCACAAGACTATGTTCACATG
This sequence comes from Ottelia alismoides, assembly GCA_037367405.1. NCBI lineage: Eukaryota > Viridiplantae > Streptophyta > Magnoliopsida > Alismatales > Hydrocharitaceae > Ottelia > Ottelia alismoides. Next base: position 79,706 of record JAZKJV010004865.1, read on the forward strand.
TCATCTTGATGAGTCTAAGTAGAATATTTAACAACACACACATGATTCTTTCAGACCGTGGCTTACCTTGGACAATGCACTCTACACGTAGCTCTTCATGGAGGAGGTAGTGAGGGGGTAGTTTCTTTTGGCTTGGGTAGCATACGAGGGTAGTACATCTAGGCGGAACCTCTCATCCTCCTCTAGGGAGCGAAGTGCATCTCAACCTGGTTTGGTGATGTTGAGGTCTAAAGACAGGAGCTGTGGGGTTGCAATAATGCTTCAAAAGAGGGATAGTCTACTGGCTCAAGAGGAAAAACTCCTTATGTATATGCTGCACCTTGTATATATTTTCAAAAAAAAAAGAAAAAAAAAAGAAAAAATGCAAAATCTCCAAAAGTGGACAGACCTGATTGAAAAGTAAAATGCATGTCGGAGTGTATATACAAGTTAAAAAAGAGAATAAGAGCTTCAAAGTTAAATATTTGTGAGCTTGCAGCGGTGACATGGCTACACTGGTCATGCATCCAAGGATAGGTAACTACACTGGTTACCGTCCATTCTCTTCTCCATCCCCTCTTCTTGAGCTGGTTGTACTTGAACTTAGAAGGGAATATCCCCGCTCCTCGAGGAAAGAGTTGCTAGACCGGGGGATTAGAGTTACCTTGTTGAGAGAGGTTGTTTCTTTGTTACTTCTGAGATGAGGAGCTATATTCACTTACACCGTACAAGTAAGATTTCATAGTCACAAGAATTTGTGTATGTAGACTTGTTCTGATCTGACTGTTGAGGAGACCTGAATAGGAGTCTTGTGGAACTTAGAGTCTGTTAGGTTTTAAATACATATCCCATTAAGGTTCCGACACACTAATAATCCAAAGGTCCTACAGAGCTCCAGACTACATCTTTATGAAGATAAGTTTAAAAGTCAACATTGTTCCAACTTCTTTCCTTTTTCTTTTCTTTATTTTTATTTTCATTTATTTTCCAAATAAGTGTTTGCTAAGGGACTAGCAAAGGTAAAGTATAGGGGAATGATGAATCCACGATTCATTGTCTTTATTCTTTTATTTTAGCTTCATTTTCTTAGACAAACACCTGTAAATACCACTAATTCCATAAAATTACCATTCTGCATGCATTTGTTAAAATTGCATTTTTTTAATACTTTTTGTACATAAATAAAAGAATAAAGAAGAAAAGAAAAAGAAAAGAAAAATAAAGGATGTATTTATGCAATAAATGCAGACTGACCCTAACCCCGAGAGAATGTCCAGACTTGACCTGATCGACCAGGAATAAAGTAGGGGGAGATAGGGTCTTCTATTAGAAAAACCAAAAATATCTTGTAAATATTTTTCATGTATATTTGTACAAATCTTACATTATTTTATTTGTAAATAATTTGACCTCAAACTAATTATTTTTGTAAACAAAAGTTGTAAATAAAATTTTGTTATAAATAATAAAAATATTTGTAAATTAAAATATTGTATATATCGCAAATAATTACACCCAGAAAAAGCCGCAAAGCGAAAATTGAAACATCAATTCCGACTCCACACGAGCTCAAATTGAACCAAACTCACTTCCATCGTACTATAAATTAAATTATCTTTCAAATGGTTGTGATTTCATATTTTTTGGAGTTACGGTTAAAGTTCAATTTTCTGGGGTGTATTGTGCAGTTTACCCATATACTTATTGTATATATTTTATTCATATTTACTTTTATACATAATGTACATATTTGTAAATATTGTTTTTATTAAAAATAAAAATAAAAATAAAATTAAAAAAATCTTTTATAAAAATTATTTCCTTATTTGTACCTATGTATATTGTATTATATGTGTATAATATATGTATATAATTAACTTCCTTTTATAAAATCCACCAAAAAATTAATTTTCTAAATTTATTTAATTAATTTAATGTAATTACGAATTTTATATTTATTTAATTATTTAATTCATTTATTTGGTTTAATAACTTGCCTTGTATATATGATTTTATTCCACACCATATTCGGCCACCATTAAGGTGGCTAATTGATTTTCAATTAATTTATTAATTTATTAATTTATTTAATTTATTTAATTTATTTATTCCGAATTTCGTAATTAATTATTTAATTAATTTATTAATTTAATTATTTTATTAATTCACCCAATAAACACTTTCCTTATATATGAATATTTTCCATTTTTGATTTTTGTCTCTTTTTAATGGGCTCCTCCTCCCTCATTTCCTCTTGATCGATCTTTGGTGGAGAGGAGCCCGATTTCCGAGAGGTTTCTTGTTGAAGAGGGTCCTAGCCTCCGATCCGGTCGGTGACAGCGATTTGAGCTTCGTCAAGGCCATCAAGGCGTGTCCGAACCCCAAGGTGAGATCCACTTTTATTCCCTGTCTTTTTCTCGTAGTTAAATCGTAGATTTATTTTCTGCTTAGGCATAGCTAGTTTTTTAGATTAAAAATCCAACAAATTTCCACCACAGATTTTCGCGTCCGAAACCGAATTTTTCATCTCATCTTCTCGATCCCTCCATTTCACATCTATATCACGCAACCTTCCACCTCCGACCACGCACGGTGGTCGGAGACACGGATCCGTTCTTTCATCTCGCCGAGATCCACCCATTCACATATCCATTTTTGTATATAAAAAAATAAAATATTTTTTCCTGTTATCTCACATTTGTTTTTGCAGGGAAAACCTAAAAAAATAAAATAAAATTTTTGTTCTACTATTTATTTCTAACAGTTGTTTTGCAGGAAAATCAAAATAAAAAAATTAAAAAAAATAATAACGAAAAATTTTCATTTGCATTTACTGATTACATTTCCTTTCATGTACAAAAGAATAAAAAAATCTGTTCACATTTTGTTTTGATAAGAAAAATATAAAAGCAAAATTTATTTCTGTTTTTACATATTCAGAAAACAAAAAATTTCAAAAAAAAGGAAAAAAACAAGCCTCCCTCCAGGCCTGCTGCACCGCGCCACCACCTCCACGACGCGCGTTAGCCGCGCCGCCCTCCGGCCGAGCCCAGCGGCCCACACCTCCACACGCGCAACGCCGCGCGAGGTCGCGGCCTTCTTCCCCTTTCCAGCAGTCGACGCGCGACCACGTACGCCGCTGCCACGCACCACCATCTTCCCCAGGCCGGCGGCCCCGCGCCAGCCGCCACGTGCCCTCCGTGGCCGCTGCAGCCCGCGACCCCTCCGCCGCGCGCCCTCGCCTGAACCCGCGCCGCTCCCTCGCGTCGCCCGCGCGTGGGCGCCGCTCCTCCGTCCTCTTGTTGGCGGTGGAGGCGGTGGAACCATCTCCCTCCTGTGGTGTGGGCGGCTGTCGTGCCTCCCATCCCATTTGCTTGAAGAACAAGATACAGAGAAACCCTAGTGGAGGGTTTTTGATTAAAAGAAGGGAAAAATTACAAGAAAGCTCCAGGAAGTTTTTAAATTTGCGAAAAGACCCCTGCTTCAGAAGGTCATGTGCTGGGCACATGTTTATTGGGTAACTTGCACGATTTCCCCTTGCATTTTATCTCTGTTGTTTATTTTTGATGCCAAAACTATAAACAAATGCAACTAAGTCCCTGTACTGCAGCACTTGAACTTGTATTCCCTTTTGTGCTCAAATAAATGCTTGCATTGCTCTAAAAATTTGGAGACAATTCTCACATGTTCCTGCTATAGTTCTTGTCATTGTATACAATTTTCATAGCATTTTGACTTTATTAGATATTTTTAAAAAATAAAAAAAATAGTGTCTTTTTGCATGTCTAAACTTTGAAAATTCTGGTGGGCCGAGGCATTCTCAAATCTGCTTTCTGAATGCGAAACGCGGGGAAAACGGGGATCGAACCCGTGACTAAAAATTTCAAAACTCGTTTAAAAATTCCAAAAAAGTTACTGTAGGTGTGTTTTGGTGTATTTTAATTTCTGTCCAATTTTCGTGCATTTTCTATTTATAAAACTCCAAAAAATGCAAAATACGAAAACTCTTATAAAAATTGTAGAAAATTCTAGAAAAATCCAAAAATAGTAATTTCAGTTTTTATTGTAGATATGGTCATGTAGTTTCTCTTAAAAATAATCTCTAGGATTTTTGAGCATTTAAAGAATTTTGAAATTAAACAATACTCCTGGCTGTGAATAGTCTCTTTATTTTCCACTGTTTTATTTTTATAAAATTTCAAAAACATAAGAAAATTACGAAAAAAAACCAAAAATATTTTAATATATATAAAACCCAAAAACATTTTCTTTGGACTTTTTTTTGTATATTTTTGACCTTTGTGAAAAATATAAAAAGAGTGTCGTGTGTGTGTTTTTGTGCATATTGTACTTATTCGGAAAATACAAAAAATATAAAAGTCAAAAACCACAAAAAAATAACTCTGAAATTTGGCTACTTAGTTTTTAAATCATGATCCTTGTGTTCGACCCTGATCGCTATACTAGGTAAAAAGAATAGCGAAGACCGCTTTACATTGTTTTCATTGATTCATCTTTATTAAGTGGTTTAAAATATAAATTTTTCCGGTTGACCGCGCTTGGTGATTTGGGTCACAACGACCATTGTTAATTACATACTTAACCCTAGTTGTCAGGCGTGTCATCATAACCCTACCCGCTGTCATGGCCAATACCGACGAGAGTGGGACGGACCACATACGTTGCAACCCGCAACCCCAATGCTCTCCTACTAGACACCATATCCACCTCGGGAAAGGATAACGTAAAATAAATTACTTTGTATTTGAGATGACCATCGGTTATTCAACCGAAATTATACCATATAATAATAATCAAAACAATTTTTGATTAACATTATAATGAGATTTGCAAAACAAATTCCAAGTCCTATTCAAGCAACATGTTTGTTGGAATGTTGATCATGTAACCAATTAGTGATCTAGATCACATCTAATCAATTATTGATTAAGGCAATGCCATTTAAGGGAATAATTATCGTCAAATATTTCACAAATATTTATGCACAATTATTCTAGGAAATTAAACAATTTCATTTCACTAATTGATTAAATGACAATCACTATTCAAGCACCAAGTTTGATGATTGTGTTTCCAATTAAGATTTAGATCAAATCTAATCAATTAATTGGTTGAGGCCAAGTCAATTATGTAAATAATCATCTTCCAAAATTTCACAAATATTTTTCATAATTATTTCACGAAATTAACAATTAATTTCACTAATTGACAATCAATTGGTTCTAGATTAGGACTGCAATTTTAGTAGTGACCCCTACTCACTAAAATTAACATATCTCAATCAATTTAAATCCATATTAGACAAACTCAATTTTCAAAGATTGCTAACTTGATTTAGGACAGAAACCAAGTGATGTTTCAGGCATTTCTAGGCAGATGATAACAGTAATTTACTCTTTAATCATGTTAAAATCTTCTGTTCCCGCAACAGTGCATACATGTTCATTAAAACAACCATATCTAGAGCATACGAAATCCAATTTACATAAAATCAGATCCTATGGTTTCTTTATTTAATAGGGAACAAAATCCAAGTAAATAATTCATGATTAAACATTTTAAACATGGCCGAATTTATTTACTAAACAGATCTGCGAAATCAAATGCGATAAAAAACTTTCGCGACCTTAATGAACCCAAGTCGTCCTCGGTTATCGAATCATATTCGAAACCGTCGACCTAAGATTCTGATACCACTTGAATATATGGAATTTATCCTCAAGCATATCACTGAAGCGTGATTGTCGTATCAGATACGACGAAGAACGACTAGTCGTACTAGTTGTTCGGTGCAGCGGAATTTAAAATTTTTTCATTCGATGGAACCACATGATCCGAGAACGATTCTCAGATCGTTTCATCTGTAACCACAACAAGTATAACGCAATACCTCTTGAAGTGTGGTTGATCGAGTCTCTAAGAGAAGGGACCTCCTCTCTCAAGTCCGATCGTCGGTGAGACCGCTTGCGAGCGCGGGGATGAACCGCATTGTCCTCGCAATCCAAGAAGTTGAACCAAGCGTAGTTGCTCCTGATCTCGTCGCACGAGATCGAATGTCTCCTTCGTGAGTGTAGCACTCCAAGAAGACGGAGAACCAAAGAACGTCGAAGCGGTGGCGCGGTGGCGAGAGCGTCGACGATTCTCTCCTCTAGGGTTTGGTGGACGTCAACCAAGTAGAGGGAGAAAAAGTTAGCGTGTATGGAGAAGAAGGGAAGAGAGAGAGCCTCTAATATTCTATATGTATTAGAGAGCATGGTATGCGTCTCTATTTATAGTGTTTTGGGATCCATGGATCTCAATCCATGTGACATACAAAATCAATGGATGAGATTGATTTATGTCAATCCAATGGCTAAGATTGTTGTTGGTAAAACCAACAAATTTAGATCAAAATATATTTGACAAAATCAAATACAAATTAATCCACAATTACACCAAATAAATAAAGAGAGAATATACATGGAGATTACATCTCCATGTACATTCCATATGGATGGCCACCCATTCCTATTTGGAATTGGGTGCCGCCCAAGCTTTCCATGAGGAGAGCAATCTCATGACATGTCATGAGATTGCATATCTCCATGGAAATCTCTTTATTTATTTCCAACAACTTTTGTTGGATTTTATTCTTCAAAAATAATTCATAATTATATTTGAGAATATTGCAATCTTGCTATTAAAAAATTGTGAATCATATTCACAACCCAAAACAATATATAATTTACATTGTCAATTAATTACACAATGTGTATCCAATACACATAATAATTAATTAACTAATATAAATTACAATTGGCTCTCTCTACTATATTATAAATCACATTTATAATATATTATGAATAATTGGATATTTCTATCCACATTATTCTTATCCATAATAATTAAATCATATTTAATTATATTGGATAATCTCCACACACATCAAGATGATTAAATCACATTCAATCATCAATTCTTCATTGCTTAGATCTTATGGAATTATTCTCGAACCCTTCAAGAATAATGCGATCTCTCCTCAGATACTTGGAGATAAGGACAGGGCGATTGCATTGTTCCACGTATAGTGACATGGATATTGAGATCATATCTCAAATCCAGATCGCGGGCCTCCCATAGATGCTTGATTAAATCAAGACCGCAAATCTAATCTTCTCATTGCATCTGAATCACATTCAGATCAATGTCCAACATTTGGACTAAGATCAGATTACTTCTCTATTGAGAGGAGTCACTAAAATCCAGACCCATTTCATCACTCCCTAGGAATGGAAGCGTCATGGTTATACAATCGTTTATGATCACAACACCCTTAGGCATTCCCAATACCTGTACATCCTGCATACTGGAAGACTCAGATTAAACCCGAAGTATTGGGCCAACTTTATACTGTCTACTTCATGGTTTTATCAGTAAGTTTCTCTTTCGATCATTGGGAGTTGGTATCAATCACACACTTTCCAAAAGCGTATATCATACCTAGGTCTTGATCATATACTTTCCAAAAGTATATATCAAACCTACAAATTCAGTCAAGCTTCCAAAGCGAGACGACCATGCGCATGGAATTTGATTCTTCCCAATATCTCATGAGTGAGCTCATGCCTTCCGGTTCAGTAACTGAACCTGTATGATCCCTTTGAGAGATCGTATTACTCATATGCCCTTATATGCATACCAGCGCACCGATGTATAGACCTTGATTAGGTCATCAACCTATTGGTCTGCCAAATGTACATACTTAGACATATAGCAACACATTTGTCTCCGGTCAGAGGATGTGTGCCTATATCATGACAACATACGATATAGGACTTTGGTTATCTCGATCTCGTTAAGTCAACTCTTTGACCTAACTAATCTGACACCTCCGAATCTCTATTCCTATGCAGAGGACCTGCATCAAGAGGTCGGTCAGATATCAGCCTTACTGAGAAAGGATTGTCATCTCCTACTCAAGATGGATATCATCTCTTAACAATCATTTGACGGTGCTCGATGAGTCCTCTATCTAACCCTTTAGATATTCATCCAAGTACCAACCTCTATGATTCAACAGTTGAATCAACAGTTGTACGATTATTAAGATGGCCATGGTACATAACCCTAATTATACTAAGGGACCTATTATGCAAATTAATTATTCTTCATTTCAGATCAGGGAATGATATTTGCAATAACATTTCTTGCATAATGACTTGCCGTGGGCTCGCATTTCCAACACAAGGTCCCTCACAAAAAAAAGAAGAGAATATATTAGCATAAGTAAACAAATATATCAAATAAAGAGAAAATAAATGGAGAGAGATAATGAAAAATAAATTGATCGAAAAATCTATCATACACGTTGCTCTCAGGTAATGACACCATTTGACTCAACTTTAGCAAGGGTCTAAAAATATCCTCACAAAAAGTGAAGATAAAGTATCGCTGAGGCGACCACTCACTAAAGTCGACAGATTCAACAATCAACCCCACAAGCAATTAATCAATCAAAATGAGAAGGCAAAAATTATTATACCATATATATAGATGTATAATGGAAGTATGTATAGGGTGTCGAACACTGGAGAACAGGGGATAGACAACGAAAATTGGTTAATAAAGACAACAAGTGTTTTTGGGTTTTTTGAGTATTTTTTATTTTTATGGGTTTTAAATTATTTAATTTCTTTGGAATTTTTTGTTTCCATAATTTTTATAGATTTAAAATTTCATATTTTTCTTTTTAGAATTTCTGATTTTTAATTTCCCTTTTCTTTACAAGTAATTATAACATAAGTAAAGATAATATATATAATATTCTTTTTTTATTTTTAAAGGTAATAAAACTATTTTTAGGATTTTTGATAATTATAATAATATTAATGGTAGTACAAGTAATTATATTTATATAAGACATATGCTTTTATATTTATTGATATAACTATAAATACTCAAACTTTACAAAATAAAATAATTGTATCTTTTTTCTAATTTTTCTATTTTGATATTTTTTGTAATTTTTACTATTTTTTGGATTTTTTAATTGAAATAAAAAGTCACAGCAAGTGGGCCTACTTGCAATTTAACCAAAGGACTAAAGTCAAATACACTAAATGCAAGGGCTCCCTCTGCAAAATGCCCACACCTCACATGCACAATGCATGTGCGGTGACATGTTGAGGGACTGATTTGTAAATAGGAGGAAGTAGAAGGTCCAAACTATAAATTTTACAAACATTTAGAGCTCTAAAAAGTAAATACAAAAATGGTAGGGGTTAAAGCGTAAAATATCCCCACAAAGCTGATATGACGGAGCAGATATTCCACTCGCCACGCGTCACTCCTCGATCGCACAATGTTGGTTTTCCGTTGATAGTTTGGATTAGATCCTGCGACATGATTTTACGGTCGAGGCGTTTCACATTTAATGGAAATTGTTAGATCTGGGGAGCGGGCACGATTAAACACCGGAGAGATAGCTTGGAAAAATAGGAAAGAACACATGTTCTTCCGAGCTTTGATTGGCTACAGCTTCATCCTCCGACCCATCTTCTGGCTGCTAACATGCCCAAGAGTGTTCTCAAGGTGATATGCAGCTACCTAGAGCTTCAAAAGTGGTCGAGACTCATCAGTTGGGTCCTGAATGCTCGATGAAGATGGAAGCTCCAGGTGTCCTTCGTTTCAGTCAAAATCGCCTCATAAGAGGCGTTAGAGCTCCTGACCCTGCACATGAAGCAAAGGCACAAAACAACAAGGGTCCTAGTGCCCTTATGGGACTGGGATGAGCCAAAATGAATGCGGGTGGAGGTAGGATTGGGCATCGGGTCGGGTTGGGTTTGAGTTGGCCCTACCCAAGCCCATTTAAGTATATGGGATAATAGATCGGGTCTAGGTCCATTTTATTTTCAAATTCCGTACCCAACCCAAAAGCCCAAACGCGACCCAAACAAAATGGGTCGGGTTCAGATTGGACCAGTCCAATTTAACACCTATGTACACCAATATCATGTGTCTATTCTTGCATTTATCTGGTTGTTTCGTATGCATGTGTGCATGTTTAATACTTTAAGTATGCCAACTAATTCGTGATTCTGACATTATTTGTATGTTGGAAACAAAAATGTGGTAAAAAAATATGACAACTTAAACCACCAATCAATTCACCATTGCATATTCAACTGTATATGCAGTAACTATGACCCAACAAATTGGTTACTTGCAGTTGTACATGCTCCTAATACTTGAGAACACATATTCCATTCTTGCATATTAATGTAATAATCTTTCATATTAATGGGGCGAGGGACTCAACGAGGCGGGGGGCTTACAGGCGGAAGGGGAGGGGGTGTTGGAGAGGGGGGAAACAAGAGGTCGGGGGAGGACGTCGGGGGGGGTGCCTGACTGGAGGAGGAGGTAGGCGAGGGGTTAGAGGGGAAGGGTATAAAATATAAAATAATAGAAACTTAAAGGGTATAAAATGTAAAATGGTAGAAACCTAAAGAGTATAAATGTAAAATACTTGACGGATACCGTCAATAGTTAACGGAAAATTGGATGGAAGTTAACACAGGGTTATGAGTGTAAGAGTTAATTGCTACTCAGGGTCCTAGGTGTAATTCGTTTTTATTTCCGACGTACTTACGGAATTACTTAGGGTTATGGGTGTAAATGTAATATCAAACTACAAGATTTGTTGATATATCTTCCTATTTTATAGATATATCGATGAATATAATCTATTGTCAAATCATCTTTTATACTTATAATTAACAATGAATGTCACATTCATTGTTAAAGGTTTTTCCGTGGACATTCTTTTATACTTATAATTATCATCTGTTATACTTATATCGATGATTTTTCCGTTGACTTATTCATTAAAATTTATACTAATGATCATTAAATCTAGCAATGATTAGAAGAAAAAGTCAACGAATAACCGTTGTTATATGATTCATTGCAAGGAATGTGGCAACGAATACATGTATTATTTGGAAATTTAACGAACTAAGGAAAAAAATATATTTGTTGTTATATATTTAACTATGGAAGATATAACAATGAATACTAAATGATTTGCTACCTTACGCCAATTTTATGGTAGTGACAGCATGTTTGATCAAATGTGTGGCCCATTTGGCTCCATAGATCAGCCATGTCCATTTGTTAAGTTTTATCCTCATCAAAGAGACTAACATGCCCATTACAACCATCTAGCTAGCTCAGTCCATAATACATGCCCATTACAACCATGCTAAAAATCTATACATTGAGATGATATCATTTATGCAATGTCCTCCAATGCAAAATAATGGTGCATTAGGTTTGTTTTCAACAGCCACAATCCAGTCATTAATGATTATTGAATGCGCGCAGTGCATCTGTTAAGATGTTAGTTCTGGGTTGATGTTACAGCTGAAAAGAGTGATACCAACATAAGAAATTCTCAGTTCAACCCAAGGCAGGCTGACAAGAGTGCAACAGTCTCATCACACAGCAATTAACAACATCAAATCACAGGCAGAAAGTAGGACATGCAAGACGTTAGAATGGCAGGAGAGGCCCCCTTTAATAACAATTGCTGGTTTTGGCTGTGGCCGCATCCCTCTTGAATGTGACTAGACGCTTCAAACATGCCATATTTTGATTTCCTTCACCAACTCCCTGTGGAGTCTATGGGGCTATATTGGAAGCTAACCTAAGCCCTAATTAGGGTTGACAAAAGGCACCCTCAGATCTGAGGCTCCGGCAAATAAATCCAGATCGGTCTCTTCTGTAATTACAGTGGCCCTTTTTTTCAAGAGCATTGCAGGTCATGTCGACGTTCTCTTCAAGAACTGATCATCCGCACAGTTCCTTCTTCACCTCTTTATCTTCTAATTGATACACGTTAATACACATCTTTATCTATCCTCCAGTCCAATCATCTATCTTCCATTCAAACCATAGTAATAAACCTATAGGTCAAAATTATCAACATTCCATATTTTACTTTATCATGTATTACAATTTATATATGGGTAAAATTAGGGATGAGCATGGGTTGGGCTAGGCCGGGCCCTGAATGGGCCGGGCCCTGAAGGGTTCAGGCCCAAGCCTACTTAAAAACATCAGGCCTTGGGCCGGACCTAGGCCCGCAATTTTTTTTGGTTCGGCCCAAGCCCATGCTCGGCCCAATTCCTATGGGTCGGGCTTGGGTCGGGCCGGCCCATCTCCACCCATTATACATTATTAAATTTGAGTTTTTGTTCAAAGTCTATCTCAATTCAAGTTAGACGAGCTAAAATTGTTTAAAACATATACCATAATACTTGTGAAACAGCTAAAACTCAATTCTACCGGAAATGATTTATCATTTTATATAAGTCCACTTAATGTTATATACCATAAACGTTTCTCGTTACAGAAATTGAAAGAGTGAACCAAACTTACACAGTTAACAACAATAGGCGCACCGAGCACTAGATGTTAAAAAAATGAGTATAATGCCTACATTGGGTAAAGATTCAATAATAGAAAATATTCTGATGGAACTGATTAAGGAAAATTAATTCTAAAATGAAATACAATGATCATCAACTCATATGTCACACATCTAACTTTCTTGATTTATAAACATTGCATGAAGACATGATACATGAATAGAGTGTGCATGACAGGTGAGAGTTTCCATACATGTAGGATACGAGAAGGGTTCGGGGCCTCTTCATATCGGGCCCTTGGGCCGGGTTGGGCTAGGCCAAGCCAGGCCTGCGCCCGGCCCGAAACAATTCGGGCCTAAAAATTAGGCCCAAGCCCGGCCCAATGTTCGTTTGGGCTTGGGACGGGCCGGGCTTTTTGGGTTGGGCCTGGCCGGCCCAGCCCAATGGTCATTCCTAGGTAAAACGGGGTTGCCTCTTGCTCCCTTGCCATTTTTCGTTTTTTTTATTTTTTTTGAAAAATATCACCAGTTCAAGATACGAGTGTTTGAATGTTGAGATGACTAAGAGAGGGCGAGGATGGTCGAAGAAGTGTTGGAAAGAGATCATAAGAAGGGATCTTACTTTTGTGGATATAAGCTTGGGATTGACCCAAGATAGATCTGAATGGAGGCGAAGAATCCATGTAGCTGACCCTAGCTACTTAATTGTGGGAAAAGGCTTTGTGGTTGTTGTTTGAAAAATATCATCATGTATATGATCATCTATATATCCCTCCAATATGTTATTCGAAGTTTGCCAGAAATAAAGACTCATATACATTCCATCTAGAATATATCGATTACAACAATTAATATTTGGACTATTAAAACTAGTAGTTCTAGATGGAAACGATATTGAATGGCATATTAGAAGGATATATGGATGAATATACATTGTGATATTTTTCAAAAAAATAAAAATTATGGAAAAATGATGCGGGGACAATCAATTTTTTCCTTTATATATATACTATCTATTTGTAATTTTTTATAGATAAATGATCATAATTCATTTCCTCCGAAAGAAGCAATAATCATAGAAGTCTGCCCGGCCAAAACACAAAAGGGAGGTGGGAGGATGGTTGAGGAGAGGAGGATCTCTTGGTCTCCGTTGGGGAAGCCGCAAGTGGAAGACCGAGGGCCTCTTTGCAGAAAAAGGCGTCGAGTTGAGGTGGGAGAGGGGCTGGAGAGAGACGATTTTGTCTCTGAAGAAGGGGATCCAGAATGTTTGAGGTTGGATTCGAACGTGATAAACGCATCGGCGACGGTTTGTCAGGGGCTGCCAACATATGGGGCGGGGATGACCCGCTCTGAAGGGGATACACAGGGCCTGGGATCTCTAAGAGAAAGGATAGCAAGATGTGTAGGTGTGGAATTGGCGGGGGCATCCCCCTTTGTTTCTTAATGAAGGTTGTTTCTTGGAATGTTCGGGGGCTCGGACAACCAGAGAAAAGAAGAGTTGTGGGGTCACTCCTTAGCGAATGGCATGCAGATATAGTTTTCCTGCAGGAAACAAAGATAGAGGTATGGGACACAATTATGTGGAGATTGGTTTCTGAGGGCAGATTATCAGATTTTAGAGCGGTCCCATCAAGCGGGGCTTCCGGAGGCATCTTGGTAGGGTGGAATGGCGACTTGCTGGAGATGGTTGACATGGTTGAGGCGCACTATTCATTGTCCATCGTGCTTCAACGTAGGATTGACAGTGCTCAATTTTTGCTCTCAGCAGTGTATGGCCCCACTGGTGCAGATGTTGGCTCGCCTCTTTGGATGGAGCTTGCTTCGACGAGGTCTTCGCACCCTGATCTTCCTTGGCTCATTGGCGGTGACTTCAATGTCACTCTTTTGGCGGCGGACAGGCCTCGTGAGAGGGGAGGTTTAGACCCGGGCTCCCAGGACTTTCTTGAATTCGTGAATGGCTCTGCATTGGAGGTTCTGGATGCGTCGAACTCTCGCTACACGTGAAGGAACACCTCTTCTCGCTCTCGCCTAGATCGCTTCCTCGGTTCGTTGGAGCTTTTGAACTTATTCCCATTTGCTTCGGTGACCTCGCTGCGGCGCTCGCATTCGGATCACACTCCTATTTGTTGGAACTCTGGAGAGGCTAGCCGTCCCCGTAGCATATTTCGATTTGAGCAGGCTTGGCTTTTGGAGGAGGGATTTCGGGATCGAGTTATCAATTGCTGGCAGGAGGTCCCGACTTCTGGTTGTGCATCTCGCGACATGGCATCTCGCCTCAAAGCCCTGAGATGTATGTTGATGTCTTTCCGTCGGGAGGTTCGGATCCTTCGGGAAGAGAGGAGGACCTCAGCCCAGGCGGAGGTGGTAAGATTAGATGCACTGGAGGACTCTCGTGAATTATTGGCTGAGGAGAGATGTTTAAGGGAGGTAAATCAGAAGATTCTGATGGAGGAAGATCACAAACGGGAGGTGGAATGGAGGCAGAGATCAAGGCAAACATGGTTGAGGGAAGGAGATGCGAATACACGCTTCTTTCATGCTGTTGCTAGTGGAAGGAGGTGGCGTAACCTTATTAGAGCTATTGAGGTGGGAGGCATTCAGGTAGAAGGGGAGCGCGCAATTGGGTCTGCCGTGGTTGACTACTTCCGTGAGAGAAGTAGGAGAATTCAAAATGGTGGCATGCGATGGGTGGATAGGGATATTCCTGTTCTTTCTGACGTCCAGTCTGCCAGTTTAGTTCGTGCATTTTCACTTGCAGAGGTTCGAGCTGCTACTTTTAATCTTAATGCAGATGGGTCACCAGGACCAGATGGTTTTCCAGTCTTCTTTTTCCGTGAGTTTTGGGATCTGGTAGGGCAAGATGTGTTGGCTGTGGTGGAGGAGCTGAGGAGGGAGAACGGGGGTTTTGGGCGGTTGAATCGTTCACTTATCTTTCTACTTCCAAAGAGGGATGTAGCTCATTCTATTGAGGATTTTCGACCAATTGCCCTGTCAAATGCCATTTATCTCATAGTGGCTAAGGTACTCGCTAACAGACTATGTGAGGTGTTGGATTCAGTCATTGCGGATTCACAAACTACTTTCATTCTTGGAAGGTATATGATGGATGGGATAGTCACTGCTTCGGAGATTATTGCAGATTGGAAACGGAAGAAGAGAAAGGGGATGCCTTGGAAAGTTGACTTCTCTAAGGCTTATGATCATGTCAGTTGGAAGTTCATCTGGTCATCTCTTTCAAGGCGGAGATTCCCAGATGAATGGATTAAATGGATGAAAATATGCGTTACTACTAGCTCTTTCTCAGTCTTGGTGAATGGGCAGCAGGAGGGTGGTTTCTTCCAGCCTCAAAGAGGAGTCAGGCAGGGGTGCCCTCTTGCTCCCTTACTCTTTGTATTAGTGGCTGATGCACTGTCAAGAATGGTGTCTAAAGCAGTGGATGGGAACTTCTGTGCAGGTATCAATTGGATGGCATTTCGATACCGATCCTTCATTATGCAGACGATACAATTTTCTTTGTGGAGGGGGCTGCTCGGGAGGCTAAGGGGATCACTACTGTGTTGAATCTATTTGGTGAGCTCTCAGGCCTTAGGATTAATGGTGAAAAGTCTGTTTTCGTCCCTTTTAATATGGCAGAGGAGGAGGTAGTGGAATGTGGACTCTCATTGCACTCCCAGCATGGGGTACTTCCTATCAACTATCTGGGCTTACCGTTGGTGTATGGACGACTTCGACATTCTGATTGGATGCACTTGGTGGAGCGAATGGAGCGAAAACTTGCCGGATGGCGAGCCTCTTGCCTTTCGAGGGGGGGGCGTCTGGTCCTTTTGAAGGCAGTCTTATCTGCCATCCCAGTCTTCTTCATGTCATCTAGACTCCTTCCGGTGGGGATTCGCAAACGTTTGGAGTCTTTGATGCGTCGCTTCTTCTGGGCTGGTACTGGAGATTCCAAGGGTGTACCCCTGGTTGCGTGGAAGGCAGTAGTCCATTCTGAGGACGATGGTGGTCTAGGTGTTCTTGATCTTGAAGCGATGAGCATGGCTCTTCTATCGAAATGGGTGGTCCGTATTTGGGGTAGTGACTCGGACCTCCTTTGCTCTTTGTTGCGGAAAATATATGGGGTTGGAGGTGCCCTCTCATGGAGACCTAACCATGTATCAATGCCTTCTAATTTTTGGCGGGGGATTTGCTCCATCCTTCCTCAGATTTCTTCATCGATGCGGCCATGTCTAGGTAATGGCAAAGCTTTTCTTTTTTGGACAGATGACTGGTCAGGCCTCGGGAATCTTTGTGACCTTTTTCCAAGATTGTTTGGGGTGGCTCAAAATCGAAGATTACGGGTGTGCGAGGCTTGGATTGGGAATACTTGGTCACCTCCTTTCCGTTCAGAATTATCAAATGAGAGTCTTTCATATTTACAATATTTGAGAGAAATGCTTTCTCAGGCGAAAATTCCATCTAATGGACGTGACCATTGGACTTGGTCCGAGGGTCAATTCTTGGTTAGGAAAGCTGATAAAGTTTTATACACATCCTTTGTTTTTGATCCAGAGATTGCTATGCAAACTTTGAGACATATTTGGAGATGGAGGATCCCGCGACGAGTCAAAATCTTCATGTGGTTGATGGGAAGAGAGAGACTGCTGACTTGTGCTAGGAGTGCCAGATTGTTCCAGAGTTCTGATATACTATGCCAGCGTTGTTCTGAAGCTGTGGAGGATATTGACCATCTTTTCTTTGGATGTCCAATGTCAATAGAAGTTTGGAGGGAGTTAACTCTCAGGGGAGACGCAACGGCAAATGTTCAATCTTTCTGGAATTCTGTTGAGACGTCGGGAAATGAACAAACACAAGTAAATGTTCTAAAGGCCGCAACACTCTGGGCGATATGGCTCGCGAGGAATGGGGCATTATTTAGAAGAGAGAGATTTTATGTGGAGAATGTTGTACATCATGCCAAAATCCTTCGGGATTCTTGGTCTTTGTATTTATGACCTTTAACCAGTGAATATAAAGTTTTTTGGGTGCTTGCCTCTACGGCTTTGCACCCTTTTTCCTTTCAAAAAAAATTATTTATTTATAGATTAACCTATCGTCTTCCAAGTCAAGCTTAGTTTAGGAATGTGCAAGTAGAGACAAAACCAGTATTCCTGTAAAGCGCCAGGACGTCCATTTTTTTTTTTTTTGAAAGGTTTTTCACTATAGCTATGCCAAAAATACAAAAGGAGGGCAAGAGCCCTGTTTACAGAAGTAAGAGTAGAGATCGGCCCAGAGAAAACAAAGATCTGGGCTGATAATTTACAAGTATTAATAAGAAGCCCAGAGGTAACAAAAATCTGGAACTAGCTATGAGTCGAAATTGTGTCAATGCAAGTAATCACATATGCCAAAATATGACTAGCCGGGGCAAGACGGCCAGAAGACCACCGGGTATTTCTTTCTTTCCAAACTGCCCAACAAACAGCAGCGAGAGCAAGACGGAGTCGGATACAAACGGCCGGAGTGCTTAGCTTCAGGATCCAGTCCAAGGCATCCTTCATGCTCCTTGGAACATAGGAGGAATGAGTGAGGGCTTTGCAAGTAGAAGACCAAATCTCCCATGAGAAGCTACATTCGAAGAAAAGGTGGGAATGGGACTCCAAATCCGCATTACAAAGATAACAAGGCAAGTGTGTAGCGATACCAAGCCTAGCAAGGCGATCAGTTGTAGGTAGGCGACCAAGAACTGCACGATAAAGAGTGAAACAATGCTTGGGAACGCCTCCCTTGTGCCAAACCATGCTCGCCCAAGGCACAGGAGCCCGCCTAGGACGAGAGAGATCGACTGCAGCAGCAAAGGAAAACTTTGAGCCCGCTGGAAGCCAAGCATAAGGCGGGGAGGAGCCAGAGACCGCAGCTCTGAGGCGAGGGCGGGCGGAGAGAATAAGCCTCCAAATAGGCGAGGCAAAGGTAGAGTAATCCGCCTCAAATAAGGAAGAAGAGGAGAGGTATTTAGCACACATAAATTCAGCCCACAGGGAGGGGCCACGGCTAAGAACCTTCCACGACCAAGAAATCACCATAGCCTCCATGATTGAAATTACCGATCTGAGGCCCAGGCCCCCCTCCTCCTTCGGGAGGCAAATCGAATCCCAAGCAACCGCATGGATCCCATTGTTCCAAAGGAAGGCAGCAGAAAGCTTATCAATTTTCCTCGAAGTACGCAGAGGGAGGACCGTACCATCCGCCCAAAAGATAACAATACCAGCAACAACAGACTTAAGGAGTTGCAGGCGGCCGGCGAAAGATAGGGCCTTGGCTTTCCAGCCGCAAAGCAAGGCCCTAACCCTGTCTTCAAGAGGCCTCGCCAAGGAACCTCTACCAAAGGAGGAAGAGATAGGAAGACCGAGGTAGGTTGTGGGCAAAGAGCGCCTCAACAGTCCCAGACGAAGGCACAAACCAAAGTCGTCAGGTGCGGATTTGGGCCGGAAGAACTTGCTCTTCCTCGCATTCATGGAGAGCCCCGAAATTAAAAAGAATTCTTGTAGGATGCCCTTGACCGCAAGTAGAGAGGCGGAGGAGGCCTTGCAGAAAAACAAAAGGTCGTCTGCGTAGATGAGGTGCGTAGGAACGGCCCTCCTGCGGCAAGTCATCGGCCTAAGAACCCCCCGCCGCACATAATCAGCGGTGATAGTCGAAAGAGCCTCCATACCAATCACAAAAAGGAGAGGACTAAGAGGGTCGCCCTGCCGCAGCCCCCGAGTCCCCCGAAAGAAGCCATAAGGGGAGCCGTTAACCATGACCGAGAAGGTGGCAGAGGAGATACAACCGTGGATCCAACGGAGCCACCTATCCCCGAATCCCATGTCTCTCAAAGATTGTATAATGAAAGCATGCTCAATTGAGTCGAAAGCTTTGGAGAGATCAATCTTGAGGCAAGCCCGGTTGACGGAAGATTTCCTGTCGAAGCCCAATAAAATCTCCTGGGCCAGCCGCAAATTGTCCCCCATTGTGCGGCCTTTAATAAAGGCCGATTGGTTACTTGAGATCAAGCACGGGAGCACGTTCGCCAAGCGGGAGGCGAGCAGCTTGGCAAAAATTTTGTAGATCACATTGCAGCAGGAAATTGGGCGGAAATCAGAAAGAGTGCTCGGGGAGGACACCTTTGGCACAAGCGATAGGAAAGTTTGATTCATCTCATTTATATTCCCGCCACCATAGTATATATGGTTAATTGCATCACAGAGATCATTCTTGATGAGTGGCCAGTGGCGCTTGAAGAACCCACAATTGAAACCATCGGGCCCCGGGGCCTTGGAGGACGGGATAGACTTAACGGCCTCAAGAATCTCAGCCTCCAGAAATGGGCGCTCAAGCCAGGAGCTAGCAGCTGAAGTGAGACGCATCTTGGGAGGAGGAGGCGGATTAAGCGGAGCCCGAGGGGAGGAGGGGCCAAGAAGCTCTTTATAGAAATCCACAGCAGCCTCGGCCACCATGGCCGGTTTGTCAATGAGGCGGCCATCGACGGAGAGAAGTTGAGGAATATAATTCCTGGTTGTGCGATCCTTAGCACAAAGGTGAAAGAATTTGGTGTTCCGGTCACCCAAAGTGAGCCAGTCCACTCTACTTTTTTGCCTCCAAGCAGATTCGAGGTCATCCTCCAAGATGGAAAAGTGAGCTTTGATATCCCTTTCAAGTTGGGCCAAGATTGGGTCTAGAGGGTCGGCCGCAAGAGCCTCATTAATCGCCAGAAGCGCCCATTCAGTATGCTTCACCTCCTTAAGGACATTAGCTTCTTCATTGGACCAAGCCTTGAGGGCTTGCTTCACGTTCCGGAGCTTACAAGTTAGCCTGGAAATGGGATTACCATTAACAGGTGATGCCCATGCATTGTTCACCAAGCCGTAGTAGCCAGGGCGAGCTGCCCAATAATCAAAATAGCGAAAAGGTCTCGCCTTAGAGACCACTTTCGCAAGGGACACCGTCATTAGAAGGTGATCACTACTCGGGAGGGGGGAGTAGCGCAGGGTAGTAGCTGGGAGAGAGTGCAACCAATCTTCGTTAATGAGAGCCCGATCAAGCCTCGCAGCAATTCTGGAAGGGCCAACCGAGCTATTGTTCCACGACCAGGGGTTACCACAAGGGTGCAGCTCCAGGAGGCCGCAAGCATTAATACAAGAGTTGAAGTCGGATTTTGCAATGGAGTTTGGAGGGCGACCTCCCAACTTCTCGCTGTCGAATCTAACAGCATTGAAATCCCCAATAATCAACCATGGGGAATTCACGGCAGAGTTCATAGCAAGGATTTCCTCCCAGAGCGCCCTACGAGCCAAAGGCAAATTCTCCCCGTAGACCACAGTGACGGTGATCAAAAGACCACCCAGATTACTGCAGGAGAGCGTTATAGCTTGCGAAGAGGCTGAAATGCAGGAGCAAGACCAGCAGCTCTCCTTCCATAGGAAGTAGATACGGCCAAGGGGGGTATTATTGTGCAAGATGCCCCACCCAGCAGGGAAGGCCTCCGCGAATTTGGACCTGTTATCAGGTCTAACCTTAGTCTCAATTAGGCCAATGAGCTCAGCCCCAAGGCCAGTTATGTGTTTGAAGACGTTCTTAATCTTTCTGGGACGGTTGAGACCCCGAACATTGCAAACAACAGCAGACATCAAGAAGGAGGAGTGGTGGAGGCCCGCGGCCCCGATCTTGTTTGACGGGAGGATTCACCTCCATTGTTAACTTTCTTCTTTCTCTGCGATGCCATATTCCAGGCCGGATTGGGTTCCACAAGGACCGCATCCATCGGAGAGTTAGGAAGTTGCTGCCCGAGTCCCTCAGACTTGCCAGAGCCATCCAGGACGTCCATTTTGAACGTGGCCAAATTGACATTTTGAACGTGTCTTTATATGGCGCTTCTAAATTATGCTTTAGGTCACTCATCAGAAGGCTTTGTCTTCTCCTCCAGTACGTAGACAGAAACGCCAGATCATCCGATGGCTGCCTCTAGTCTCTAGTAACCAAAAAAACAACCCTATATTAACATCTGTTCCTGTTCGTGGCAGGGATTCATTCTATTACCAAATGGATCTTCAACTGCCTTCATCACAAGCCTAAGCATGTCTTTATATGGGCACTGGTACAGTCAGAAAGTTCATAACTCCCTGATAAAATATATGCAGGAACAATATAGATATGTTGTATTTCTATCATACGTGCCATCATAACCTTATAATTTACTCCTTACACGAAAGGGGTGGCAAGAGGGGAATGCTGCATGGCTCTGTCATTCCTATTCACATGCGACCCGCTTACTTATCAGCAGCCAACATATATTATGTCTGAATCATATCTTGAACCCTATAATATTAAAGATAATTTAACCTCAGAAAGCTTCCCATCTGTGGCCCTTCTGAGAATATACACAGAATGGACAACTTGGCAACTTCAAACCTTCGCCTTTTTTATACCCCTTTACCACCGTTTGCTCCCCCACTTCTCTCTTACTGCATCCCTTTTGTCCATCTCTATATATCTCCCCTTCTTTTGTGCTCTTCTCTCTTCCACTCCTTGTCTCATCTACATACATATCCGTGTACACATCTCTCTCTTGCTTCCTCTCTCTAAAGACCACTCAAAGGAGCTATGAGTCCTTCAACCAGATGGTGCCCAACGACAGAGCAGTTGATGATACTGGAAAGCATGTACAAGGGTGGGACGAGGACACCCAACGCCTCTCAGATACAACAGATCACTGCCCACCTCTCTCGGTATGGGAAGATCGAGGGCAAGAACGTGTTCTATTGGTTCCAGAACCACAAGGCGAGGGACAGGCTCAAGCTTAGGAAGAGGCTTCTCAAGCACCACCAGTTGCTCCAGCAACAGCAACAGTACAAAAGCTTGGCTCTCTTGCACCTAAAGATGGAGCTCAACTACCCTCTTCTCCCCAAGCCCTCGAAGCAGCCCCTTCATCAGGTGAGGGTTTTTTCTTTGCATGCCAATTTGAAATCGATGCAAAGAATTGAGCTTATTGATCTTTAGAGCAGTTGCCGTACTTCTTTTATTTTTCTGAGAACATGCTTAGTTCTATTGGATTTATGCAGGATATCTGCCAAGAATCATGTCCAGAGATGGATCTTCTTTGCAAGTTGGGCAAATGTGAGAATGGAGGCAACTGTACATCTGTGGCAACTTCTGGGTATTGTGGGGATGGCAGGATGGCTAGAATGGATACATATGGATCAAGTCCTTCATGTTGCAGGCCCCTCAAAACCCTAGATCTGTTTCCCATGGTAAGCACTGCTCTCAAGGTCGACGTCTGCAGGAGTTCCAACTCATCTTCTTCATGTACATCGATCACCAACTAATCGCCGTCTTTCTCTCCTCTCCCTCTCCCTCTCTCTCACATCTATTTGTGTGCAATTTAGGGTTAAGCCATCTTGTCTCGCAGTTAATCTGCGTTTGAACGAAAAGAAATGTCTGATTCATGTAGATGTGATCAGTACGATCACAACTGCCATATGCAATGCATTTCTTTTTATTCTACGAGGAAGATTGATCAGTGACCTTCTCTGATGTTGTTCTGTATTAGATTAATTAGCACAAGAAATACACACGCGCACACTGTAATAAGAAAATTATACCAAACTTAACGTATATTTAATGTAATGTCATTTGTTGATGGTGATATAAATTGACCATTATATACTAAATAACAGGTTGTATGGCAAGGGCGTCTATAATATCTGGATGTATAGGATGATCTTATTGCAAGGATATATATTGATGGTTATCGAACTTCTCCTTTCTCTTCTTTCTAATTATTAGGGATCAAATTTGACTTTTGTAGTAATTAAGAGAGATAATGTTACGAAGAGGCAATGCTGCAAATCTTTGTCGGAAGTAAATATACTGCACAGTGAAACAAACCATATTAAAAATCAGAAAAAAAACCAGATAAAGGCATATGTCCAAAAAGGATGCATGCAATATAGCTGTAAATATCTAATATATAATATATGGGGGAGAGGGTCGGACTTGAGGATGTTACGAGGCAGGGAGGACAAGACGAAGGCATCTCGCGCTATGGTGTACAGTGTTTGCCTATAACCAGTTCGACGTTCGCTGCCCAGAGGCCTTCGCACTGTAGTCTGCGGGGAATGCAGGGTTCGCCCTTTGGCATTATGCAACTTGGTCAACTTGGCTTGGCCTATATCTTCTGTGTTACAAGGATCGCATGGCTTCTACGATGGTAGACACTGTAAGCTCGATGTTCGAAAAATCCAAAGGGACGGATTTGAACTCCCTCTCTACCTGATTTGAGCCCCAGGAAAGATTCAAAACGAAGTACCGCATACTGCTTGCACAGCATTGCCTTCGGCATCTATCCGTGCATATGCATGTTTTTGTGTAAATATAGATTTTTTTAACGATAGTAATTAATATATTTGGCAAACCACACAATGTTAAAAGTAACACAACGCATGCACCCACCATGTATTATTCTACCGTATAGGTGTGTGCTCAAAAACTTCACCTTTTATTCACCAAAAATATGTACAGACATAGTGTCAGATACAACACCAGCAAGATAAAGAGAAAGTTCTACATGGATCAAAACTCAGCTAGCGCCTTTGCGTGCGCTACAATACTCTCACCATAACATCGTTCCTGTCTAAAAATCACTCCGTTTCTGGCCACCCATATGGCCCAGATCATTGCAATTTGATTCACCATCTCCCTCTCTGTTCCATTCCAATTCGCGCCAATAGAGTCCCAGAATCCAATAACCCCATCCGCAGCCAGCGTTGGGTTCCCAAATATGTCCCAAGCATCCATCGAGCTTCTGCATCTGAAGAACAAATGATCTGCATCCTCGCTATCCACATGGCATTGACGACAGGCCAGATCCACCGTCTGCATGAACCGCGCTAATCTGGCCCCTGTTAACAACCTCCCCCTTCTAAACAACCATAAGAAAACCTTCACACGAATCGGGATATTCCATTTCCACAACCTTCTACAATCCACCACACAGCCCCCTGGATCAAACGTCATGGGCCCCTTTAGGTGTCTGTATGCCTTCCTCACCGAGAAGGTTCCGTCGCACCATGACCAATAGTCACGCCCCACTGTGGGTCCTTCCACACTATCCAAATCCTCGAGCATTACTAGCAACTCGTCCAAGCGCTGATCTGAAAGCTCACCTCTGAACTGCGGTAGAAAAGATTGACCATCCCAAACACTCGCCACGGAACAGTTCGGATCAACAGCCAAAGCCCATAGATGTGGGAATCTCATGCCAAGATTGCCATTCTCACTCCAGTCATCTACCCAAAATTTGAAGCTAGTACCATTTCCAACCACCGGCCTCATGAGTGATCGTATATCCTGCACCACAGAACAAATGCCTCTCCAAAAGTGTGAAGGAGCGTTCCCTACCTCCCCAGGTCTTGGGAAGGAGCAGCTTGTGCCATAGATTTTTCGGATTAACGTGCACACCAAACTGTCACAATCTCCCCATATTCTCGCAACCCACTTACTTAGCAGTGCCTTATTCATCTCCTCCAGACTTCGTATTCCGAGACCACCATCATCCTTGGATTGAGAGATCGTATTCCAGTCCACCATAGGCCACCCATTAGAACTACCAGTAGACGACCAAAAGAACCGTCTCATAATGCTCTCCATTCTTTTTCTCACCCCCACAGGCAATATCCTAGCTGATAAGAAAAAGATAGGGATCGCAGATAAGACTGATTTTATAAGTACCAGCTTACCTCCCCTAGATAAGCATAATGATTTCCAACTTGCCAGCTTCCTCTCCATCTTCTCCACCACGGGCAGCCAATCACTCTTACGCATCCTTCCCACCACTAAAGGCACACCAAGGTATCGCAGGGGAAGCTCCCTTCGTTGTGACCTCAACTAAGTTGCACACAAATCAATCTCTTCGTCCGTCAAACCGAAAGGGACAAATTCTGATTTTCCTCTGTTGAGCTTCAACCCAGATATTGCACCAAAGATATCAAGTACGACAGATATTCCTTTACAACTGTCCGGACCACCCTCCGCCAATAAGATAGTATCATCTGCATATTGCAAAATGGGTACCGAGGGCTCACCTCTAGAATATCCACTACAAAAACCTCCAGAAGTCGCACGATCAACCATTATTATTAGTGCATCCACCACGAGCACAAAAAGTAGAGGTGCTAATGGGCACCCCTGGCGTACCCCACGCTGTGATTGAAAGTATCCCCCTCTAGGTTGCCCATTCACAAGAACAGCGCACGAAGCTGTCGTAACACACCTTTTCATCCACAAGATCCATTTGTCCGGGAAGCCCCTTCGATAAAGAGATGCCCACAAGAATCTCCAGTCTACACTATCATAGGCCTTTGAAAAGTCTACCTTCCACAGGACACCCTTCGTTTTGTTCCGCCTCCAGTCTGCCACAATCTCAGTAGCCGTCACCACACTATCCAATAACTGTCTGCCAGGCATGAAAGCGCTCTGGACCGGAGAGATGATCTTGTCTAGAATGCCCCTCAATCTATTTGCCAGCACCTTGGCCACAATTAAGTAGATTGCATTAGACAACGCAATAGGACGGTAATCTTCCACCCGTGTGGCAACCTCCTTCTTAGGTAACAGGAAGATGAAGGATTTATTAAGCTTGTCAAAGCCGTAGTTTCCTTCTGCAAATTCCAACATGACGTCCATCACTTCTGATGCTACCAAATCCCAAAATTCTCTAAAAAAGAACACAAGAAAACCATCTGGCCCAGGACAACCATTTGGATTCAAATCAAAAACTGCCAAGCGGACCTCCTCCCTTCCAAAAGATCTTGTCAGCAGCTCTGCGTCATTGCTAGATATATGAGTCGCACCTATCCCCAACCATCTTGACCTGCAACTTGGCATACGCCTACTCATGCTCTTGAAGTATCCCGTTACTGCCCTGGCGACCTCCTCCTCGCTAGAAAATTCCTCATTATCAACCACGATCGAGTGGATCATGTTTCTCCTTCTTCTACCATTTGCCACCGCATGAAAGAATCTAGTGTTTGCATCCCCCTCCTTCAACCACTTCTGGCGTGACCTTTGCCTCCATTCCATCTCCCGCTTTCTATCCTCCTCTTCCAAGATCTTCTGCACAAACCCACGTCTATTGAGCTCCTCTTCATTCAACTCCCTGTCATCCTCCTCCAAGTCAAGCCGCTCCAATTCCTCTTGTGCCTGATTCCTCCTCTGCTCCCGGTCTGCACGAGAGTTACTCCTGAAAGCTAGTAATCTATGACGTAAAGCACCCAACTTTAGGGCGAGCTTCGTAGTAGCCGATCCCTCCACCGCCAAGCTTCTCCAAAAGGATGTCATCATATTCTTGAACCCCTCTTCCATCATCCAGCATCTCTCAAACCTGAAATAAGAAGTGCGTCCTCTACCGTTACACGTGTCCAAGCAAAGAGGCGTATGATCAGATCTAGATCTAGGACGTGATGTGACACACGCCAAACCAAATCTTTCCAATATCTCTGTAGATACAAGGAACCGGTCGATTCGTGACCTTGAAGAAGCTCCACGCCAAGTATATTTGCAGTTTGTCGCATCAAGAACCACCATCGCTAGTTCTTCAACAACCTCCTGAAAGTTTCCTGAACCAGGATCCTGGCCACCCCTTCCACCCGGTCTATCCTCTGAGTATAGCGTAACGTTGAAGTCGCCCCCCACTATCCATGCCTCCTCTGGAAAACGTGCCCTCACTGAACGCAATTCAGTCCACAGACCCATGTTGGGGGCAGCACCTGCGATACCATAGACAAAAGTCACCATTATACATGAGCGATCCCTCTTGTCGATCAACCTCACTGTGACTGAATTCACCAGAATCATATCATCCAATAGCTCAAACAAGTCGCCATTCCACGCCACTACAATGCCTCCAGCACTCCCATTTGCTAGCACAGATCTAAAGTCGGTGAGATGGCTGCCAGAAACAGAGCTCCATCTCAACGAATCCCAACAATTAATCTTAGTCTCCTATAAACAAGCGACATCCAATTTCCAGGTTGTGAGCAGGGAAGCGACCGCCAACCTTTTCTCTGGCAGACCCAGCCCCCTCACGTTCCAAGTCAGGAATTTCATTGGGTAACCAAGGGGGATTCTCCCGCCACCAACACCCCCACTCTCTGCGCCACAGCACGTTCGGACATAGCAATCTCATGGCTCCCAACATCATGCAATGAGTGATGATCACTCCATCTCTCCTTCGCATATGGAGCCATCATTATTTGCTGCCTCCCCCCTCCTTTTTCCACTTTCTCAGTCAATTTATCATCTTTCTTCTCACAAAATTTTTCACCACCTTCCACAGATCCACTTCCTCCGTTTTCTAGCGCTATCACATCCCAGTCTTGCGCCTCCGTCTGGCAACGACGTTTCCTTGGAATGGTCTCCGGGATACTCGTCAGGTTTCTTTGATGCCCACTCGGTCTCGCTCCCTTCACTACGCCTCTATGTTTCAGGATCCCTTTACCCTTCACACGCCGAGGTTCACCAGAGATCCATCTCGACGAGAGTGTTCCTTCAGTTGTCTTAATCCCTTCTTCTCTAATTACGCCATCCACATGATGTCTCCCATCCTCTCGACATGCTCTCACCAGGTCCACCACTAAGGGGATGGGTTCCCCATAGAAAATGGATGTAGTATCACCCATCACCTGACAGCCTTTGTCGATGGTTGTCGCAGCGGCCTCCCCTATAGAAGCGGTGGTCTGCATCGGCAGCTTCGTCGCAGATACTAACGGTTGTATCACTCTTGGTGCTCCTTTGATCGAAGCAGCATTTGGAGAAGAAATTTCTGTTTCAGCCATTACGCATGTTGTTGGGTGTTGCAGCCCACTTGTTTCTGACGCGCATGCAAATGGATGGGAGTTGCCAATTCCATGCAGAGCTTGCGTCAATTTTTGATTGAAAAAGTCCAAGACCGAGACCTCTTCTCTCTCTTCAGCCACGTTGGTCAATCCCACTAAATTTGCTTTAACACCTCTTGAGTTACCATTTTTGAATGTGCCTGTTACGCTCTCCACAATCCTGGATTCCAAGGTCTCCATCAATGCACCCGGACGTTCCGCCTTCGATTTCGTCATCGGCCTTCCGTGGCCTCCGGCTGTGTGAGCCGCCGCCGTCGTGCCATCTTCTTCACCCTCGCCTCCGACAAGGTTCACTTGATCCTCATCTCCAGCGTTCTTGTGTTCGTCCAGCAGCACGACCCAAAGAGGAATCACTCTACGCCCGATTGACATCTCCACATGCATCGGTGATTGAGGTTTGGATCCTCGCATAAGCACCTCCACCTCGGACCCGTCTCCAGGACGCAGACCAGAACAACACAGGTTGAGAACCTCGCCAAAACGGGACAATACACCGCGAATAGTCTCCAGCCTCCGGCATCTCAGTGGAACGCTAGCCAGCCGCAACCTCCAGATAGGGAGTTTATCGGCTGAGCAGCCGTCCAAAAACTGAGGTCTTCTCCAGGTGATGTTGCTCCCTGTCTGTGAAGGGATGCACTTCACCAGTGCCCCCTTCATTATCAGCTTCACGCCAACCATGGAGAGACCCCTCAAGCAAATAAGATTCCCAGGCAGCCAGATCACGTCAACACCAGTGTCATCCTTTGTGAGAAGAATCCTCTCCCGGAACTTCCTCAGATCATCCACATCTCCTTCCCCCACGGCCACCCCTTCCAGCGGATCATCGGCCATTGCACCCTTAGATAGTCGTCGCAAAACAGCAATCAGTTCTAAATCCGATAAGATCGCTTCCGGTTCGCTCTTCTTGACCCACGCCCCCTTCTCCGCACATTCACGCCTTCGATGGCCTGGGCGACCGCAACGGAAGCACAATTGTTCCGCTGCAGTGCACGTTTTGGAGAGGTGATCAGTAGATCCGCAGCGGAAGCACCATTCCTTCGCTAGGCTGCGAGCCTTCGGACTCTGAATCCTCCTCTTTGGCTCGCTCCAAGGACCATCACCCACCAAATCCTCCATCAGAGCATCCTCCGTGCTTTCCTTTGTAAACGCTTCACCCTCGCTTTCCCCTCCGGCCTCGCCGACCTTCTCCTTTCCCCGTCCAGAAGCCATCTCCAACCTCTCGCCCCTCTCCCCAATAATCAAGTTCTATAACAACACGATTTTGATAGAAATGTGAAAATCTTTGGTTCAAAAAGTTCAGGTGTTGTATATAGGAGTGCACCTGAATCAGATAAAATCCGTAATCTGATCCAATCCGTTGTCATTGGATTGGATCGGTTTGGATTTATAAGTCTAATGGATTGGCCGTATTGAAATTTTACAAATCCGTTTATTTATGGATTGAATCGGACTATCATCAAAATCAAATCCATTCTATTAATCCATTAATAATAAATAAATAAATTATATGTGTAATATGTTGTCATTAGTGTATATTGTGTATTTAATTTTATTTGAAAGCTATGTGTAAATATCCAAGCTACTCTCTTTATAATTTAAACCTTACAACTCATGCTTTACCCCACCCCACTTGTTGGAAACCCCTTATCACACCCCACTAGTTGGTTTAAAAAACGCAATACCTATTCGCAGTGTCCTTAGGGTCCTTCCAATTTTCTAAATGAAATACCCTCCTTCAAAAAACTAAACCCATTGTTGAATAGTCAATTATAGAGGAGGTGGTCATGAGACCCACACAAGGAGGGACCACAATCGCTATGCTAGCTTAATGATCTCCATTTCATTAACTTTATTCTTTCATTTTGGCCTATAAACCCTATACAAATGCATGTAAATATCATTATTTTATAAAAATTAACATTCATTATTCAATGAAAAATTATTGTATGAATTGTGTTGTTTAAAGCTAAAATAAAAGAATAAAGAAAGAAAAGAAAAGGAAATAAAATGTTAAAGGTATTTGATGACACGAAATCCGACGTGGTTAAGATGGATAAATAATAAATCACAGATTGTCGTTGTTCTCAACCGCGTGATTCAGTCAACGAGAATATCGTTTTTATTTTAAACCACTTAAAGGAAGATAAATCAATGAAAATGAACGTGTAAGCGGCTTTCGCTATTCTTTTTACCTGGTATAGCCACCAGGGTCGAACACAAGGAGCACGATTTAAAAAACTAAGTAGTCAGATTTCCAAGCTAATTTTTAATAGTTTTTGAATTTTTTATTTTTTTATTTTTTCAAATAAGGCACAAAGGGGTAAAAGCACACAACACCACACACTTTTTGTATTTTTCAAAATGCCCAAAAATATATAGAAAAATCTAAAAAATGTTTTTGTGTTTTATATATTTTAAAATATTTTTGAAATTTTTTTTGAAATTTTCTGATTTTTTATGATTTTATAAAAATCAAACCGTACAAAACAAGTCAAACAATGCACTTGCATGAATAATTTGCAAGTTAAAAATCCTGTAAGTGACCAAAATTCTTGGAATTTATTTTTAATATAAACTACAGAGAGATATCTACAAGCAGAGACTGAAATCACTATTTTTGGATTTTTTCTAAAATTTTCTACAATTTTTTTAAGATTTTTCATTTTTTTTGCAATTTTTTATAAGTGATCTAAGCACAAATATTGGAAAGAAATTAGAACATACCAAAACACACCTACACTATTTTTTTGGAATTTTTAAGCAACTTTTCGAATTTTTATGAATTTTCAAATTTCGGGCATACAAAAAATCACTATTTTTTATTTTTTAAATATATCAAATGTCCACAAGAAGCTATGAAAATTTTATACCATATTCATACGCATAGAAGGAGCTTACACAAATTTTTACAAAATTTTCAAATCGATAAAAACATTTATTTCAGTCAGAAGAGCATGCAAATTATTGTTCTGGAAATGTAGGGACCAAATTACAATTATGCAAAAGTTCTGGACTGAATAATAAGAACATAAACTTGTAGGAAGAAATGTGAAGTTTACCCACTAAACATGTGCCACGCACATGACCTTCTGAAGCACCGGGGTGTCTTTACAATATCCGGATACTCTCAGGGTCTTTATTGTAATTTTCCCAAAAAAATTCTTTTATTTAAAACCCCTCTAGGGTTCCTTCTAGGGATGCAAACGGTCGGATACGGATCCGGATATAGGTATTACCATATCCTTATCCGTTTTTAATACGAATACGGATGCGGATACGGATATTAACGGATATTAAAACTATCTTACCATGTCTTTAAAAAACGGATACGGATGTAAAACGGATACTGATCGCAAATGAGTAATGTTAGATATACTCTATAAAATCGACTTAAATATATAAGAATTGGATGGAAAACACATGATATTAATTTACTAAATGTGTTTGTATCATAAAAAGTATACAAATATGGTAAAAGGAGGTAGAGAATTATGTTATATATGGTTAAAAATAAATCTACGACTATATTTATATACTAAAACGGATATACGGAAACGGATACGGATGTTTGTGGATATCAAAATGATATCCATATCCGTATCCATTTTAAAACGGATACGGTAACGGATCGGATAAAGATATATCCGTATCCGTTTACATCCCTAGTTCCTTCTCATTTTCAACCTTCGTTCTTCAACTCCAAGCAACAAGGGAGTACAGGGGGCGTCGTCGTGAAAAGGGCAAGGGGGCAGCCGTCGCTGGGAGCGCGACGCGGGAGGCGGGCGCGTGGCAGCGCGGAACTGGAGTGGAGGGCTGGTGCGCGCGCAGAGCACGGGGCAGAGCTAGACGTCCTGGAGCGCGGGTGGCGCCACGCGCGAGGTGCGCTCGGCGTAGGGCGGTATATATGACGGCGGCGCGGGACTTCGACGGGGCGGTCGGGCACACGTGGCGGCCTGGTGCGGGCTGGGCGTGGGCAGTTGCCGCGGTTGCGGGCCGCGGTCACACGCAGTCGTGCAGAGGCCGACGTTAGAGGGGAGGCGCAGGCTGCGATGGATGGAGGGACGCGAGCGGCGCACCGGTGGAGGCGCAGGGCCACGCAGGTCGCGCGGAAGATCGACACCGCCTCGCGTGAGGCAGAGGGGACGCCGCCCTCGCACAACGGTTGGCGGAGAGGCCGGACCACGGGGCACGCCGCCGGGGTTTGTGAAACAGGAGGTGGCACGGGACGGCACCGCCGCCCGGGTGTTTTTTTATTTGTTTTTATACTGTAAACTGCCATCAGAGTTAAAAAAGAATTTTTTATGTTTTTTATTTTTTTATTCTCCTGCGAAACAAAAGTTAGAAAACAAACCAAACATATGTTTTTTTTATTTTTGTTATTTATTCCCGCAAAACGAAGATTAAAGAGAAAAGTGAATGGATTCAGATCCACGAAATGGGAGATAGATCCGTGTCTCCGACCACCGTGCGTGGTCGGAGGTGATAAGTCATGCAAGGTAGAAAGTGAAATGAGAGGGTCAGAAAATGAGATGGTAAATTCGGATTCGGACGAGAATCATGTGGTGAATATTTTTGTGATGATTTTTAATATACCTAAAGATTAATGAATTAGCGGACCACGGAGGTGATAGGTCGTGCGAGGTAGAAAGTGAAATGAGAGGGTCGGAAAATGAGATGGTAAATTTGGATTCGGACGAGAATCATGTGGTGAATATTTTTGTGATTATTTTTAATATACCTAAAGATTAATGAATTAGAGGCAAAAATTTAAACTACGATTTTACCTAGGAAAAATGACAAGAAATAAAATTGGATCTCACCTTGGGGTTGGAAATGCCATGATGGCCTCGACAAGGACCGACGCGCTGTCACCGGACGGCTCGGAGTCTAGGCACCCTTCTTCAACAAGAATGCTCTTGAAGATCGGGCTCCTCTCCATCAAAGATCGATCAAGAGGAAACGAGGGAGGAGGAGCCCATTAAAAAGATGACAAAAATAAAAATGGAATGTATCTACAAATGAGGAAGTGTTTAGTGGTTAATTAATAAAATAATTAAATAAATAAAATAATTAATTAATTAAAAATAAATTTTAGAATTAATTAAAATAAATAAATTAAATAATTTCCAAAAATCAATTAGACACCATAATGGTGGTCATTAAAGGTATGGAATAAAATCCTATATATATGGTAAGTGTAAAAATAAAATAAATCAAATAATTAATTACAAATTTCATTATTAAATTAAAGTTGTTAAATAATGTTAGATAATTAATTTTTTTGGTGATTTTTATTTAAGGAAGTTAGTTGTATACACATATTATACACATATAATACAATATACATAGGTACAAATAAGGAAATAATTTTTAAAACACATTTTTTAAATTTATTATTTATATTTTTGTTTTTTTAATTAAACCAATATTTACAATTATATACATTATGTATAAAAATAAATATGAATAAAATATATACAACAAGTATATGGGAAAACTGCACAAAACACCCCTGAAAATCGACTTTTTACCCGTAACTCCAAAAATTATGAAATTATGGTCATTTGAAAGATAATTTAATTTAGAGTATAACGAAAGTGAGTTTGGTTCAATTTGAGTTCGTATGGAGCCGGAATTGATATTTTTATTAATCGCATTGTGGCTTTTTCTGAGGGTTATTATTAGTAATATGTACATTATTTTATTTTACAAATATTTTTATTATTTACAACACATTTTTATTTACAACTTTTATTTACAAAAATAGTTACTTTGATGTCAAATTATGTACAAATAAAATAGTATAAGTTTTATACAAATATATAGGGAATTTATGTACAAATTATTTTTGGATTTTCGACAGAAGACCCTATCTCCCCCTACTTTATTCATGGTCGATTAGGTCAAGTCTTGACCTTCTCTCGGGGTTCGGGTCAGTCTGTATTTATTGCGTAAATACTTCCTTTCTTTTTCTTTTCTTCTTTATTATTTTATTTTTGTATAAAAGTGTTAAAAATGCAATTTTAACAAATGCATGTAAAATGGTAAAATTATAGAATTAGTGGGTATTTACAGGTGTTTGACTAAGAAAATGAAGCTAAAATAAAAGAATAAAGGCGATGAATCGTGGATTCATCATTCCTCTATACTTTACCTTTGCTAGTCCCTTGGCAAACATTTATTTGGAAAATAAGTGAAAAAATAAAGAAAAGAAAAAATGAAAGAAGTTAGAGTAATGTTGATTTTTAAACTTATCTTCATAAAAATGTAGTTTGGAGCTCTATCGGACCCTTGGATTATTAGTGTGTCAGAACCTTAATGGGAAATAGATTTAAAACTTAACAGCCTCTAAGTTCCACAAGACTCCTATTCAGGTCGCCTCAACAGTCAGATCAGAACAAGTCTTTATATACAAATTCTTATGACTATGAATTCTTACTTGTACGGTGTAAGTGAAATATAGCTCCTCATCTCAGAAGTAACAAAGAAACAGCCTCTCTCAACAAGGTAACTCTAACCCCCCGGTCTAGCTACTCTTTCCTCGAGGAGCGGGGATATTCCCTTCTAAGTTCAAGTACAACCAGCTCAAGAAGAGGGGATGGAGAAGAGAATGAACGGTAACCAGTGTAGTTACCTATCCTTGGATGCATGACCAGTGTAGCCATGTCACCCGCTGCGAGCTCACAAATGTATGACGTTGAAGCTCTTATTCTTTTTTTCACTTGTATATACACTCCAGCAGGCTTTTTACTTTTCAATCAGGCCTGTCCACTTTTGGAGATTCTGCATTTTTTCTTCTTTTTTTCTTTTTTTGAAAATATATACAAGATGCAGCATGTACATAAGGAGTTTTTCCTCTTGAGCCAGTAGACTATCCCTCTTTTGAAGCATTATTGCAACCCCACAGCTCCTGTCTTTAGACCTCAACATCACCAAACCAGGTTGAGACGCACTTCCCTCCCTAGAGGAGGACGAGAGTTTCCTCCTAGATGTACTACCCTCGTATGCTACCCCAAGCCAAAAGAATCTGCCCCCTCACTACCTCCTCCATGAAGAGTTACGTATAGAGTGCATTGTCCAAGGTAAGCCACGGTCTGAAAGAATCATGCGTGTGTTGTTAAATATTCTACTTAGACTCATCAAGATGACATGTGAACATAGTCTTATGGACTCAAAGAATTAAGTCACTAGGACCTGAAAGGTTTTAACTCCAAATCTTATAAGGTTCCTCTGAAATTAAGTGGATTAAGGTCCAACTAAGCTCCATTCTTCAAATTTATTCTAGACTTAGTTTAATCGTCAAGACTATCCTGAAAAATGCACATGCCAATGCAAGAAAATATGTACAATGCATAGAGAACAAAATCTTTTTGTTAAACAATTTTCAAAATTTTGAAATTTTTATGGATTGTTTTTGAAAAATGATGCACATGCAAAAGTTTTTTTACTGCAAATAGTTAGAAATATATACAAGTATATACAAAGTTGTTTTTTTATTTAAGGGTTAGAGAAGATATACACATATTTACACTGGGTGAATCAATTATTTACAAGAATAATAAGAAGGGATTTACAACTTAAGTAATTTGTACAAGTATATACAAAGTTGGATTTTTTAAAAAAAATTAATTAATTTTTTCATCTTTTTTTATATATATATTTATTTATTTATTTTATTTTTGTGATGCATATATTCCTCAACTTTATTTGAAAATGATTTTACAAATAATTTTTAAAACTATAGTTCAAAATAATTTTTCACACAATTTTACAATCATTTACAATCATTTGAAAACAATTTTGCAAATATTTTTCAAACAGTATATATAGATTTTCAAAATAATTTTCAACCATTTTTCAAAACATTTGCAAATAATTTTTATAAAATCATTTTTTTCACACAAAGAGAAAAAATTTTACAATCCACAATATTTTTACAAAGTTGAAAATATTTTTCAAACATTTTTCAAATAGTTTTCAAAAGATTTTTCAAGCAGATTTTCAAACTACTTTCAAAATATTTTTCAAAGTATTTTAACCTGACTTATTAGTCAGTATGTATGAGAATTTTTTTTGAAAAAATTTCTGCATCTTTTTATTGCTTTTTTTAGTTTTTTTCCAGCATTTACATATTATTTTAGCCATATTAAAAATATGAAAGTACGAGTTATGGCTAAAGTATATATACAATATATACGACATCCCCTATACTTAGCTCGAACTATGTCCTCATAGTGATCAAAGAGCTGGAAAGAAAGATATAACTCGTGCTAAGTATAGAAAAGTGAAAAGAATAGTATACTACAACGACGAATAAAAGAATAAAATCAATAGAAGTCGGTAATCCCCCTATACTTAGGATCAAGTAATCCTAAGTATAGAAGACTGTACACAAGGAGAAAATCGAGGAATAGAATATTCTGGGTTTACTCCCCATACTTAGGGTAAAATATCCCTAAGTATAGGCAGCAAAACAGAGGTAAAAAGAATCAAAAGAATAATCACAAGTCTGACATCCCCCCTATACTTAGGGTAAAGTACACCCTAAGTATAGCATAATCATAAGATGGAGATGGGGTGTTAGACAAAAGAATGTGTGATATGGGCATCTGGATCTATATAGCTGCGGGTGGAAGTGATAATCAGGCATGAGATGCAAATGATGTGAGTCAAAAATCACATCTCATGCAAAAAGAATAGGGGCAACATCGACAATCAGCGGATCATGATCTAGATATGGCTTCAGGCGTTGACCATTAACTCAGAAGGTAGACTCAGATGACGTCTCAGATATATCAATGTTGCCATTGTCGTGCACCTTCCGGACCAAGTATGGTCCCATCCACTTGCTCTGCAACTTCCTGATGAATCCCCATTCATCACTCTTTATTCCTTTATTTTAGTTAAAAACCTTGGCAAAATACATGTAAATACCTGTAAATACAATAATTTGTCAAAATGCATGCATCATGTAAATAGCCATAATTAGCATGTTTTTGCATAAAAATAAAGGAACAAAGAAATAAAGAAAAAGAGGGAAATATTTAGAATAAATATTGAGTGACCTAAACCCAAGGGAGGGCTCAGCATGGGCTTGACTGTAAAATAAAATAAGTAGAGAGAGATAAGGTAACTCAACATGGTGTAAATATCTCTCTTTGTGTAAATATTTCATTTTCTAAAAACTAAAAATATTTATATGTTCCCCTTATTTCGTACATATTTATAAAAATAAAATAAAAATGGTAAAAATAAAAGAAAAATAAAAATAAATAAATTCTTTCTCATCAGTATATATATGTACCATGTGTATATAAATAAAAGATGTATTTATTTTACCTTTGTAAATAATTAATAAAAATAAAATAAAAATTATTTTGAATCCTATATTTTATGTTGAAAATAAATAAAATATAAAATAGGGATAATTTTACAAAAATAAATAATTAAAATAAAAATAAAAAATACATATGTAAATATACATATATATAATAATAATATAATGTAAATACCTGATTTATTTTTCAAAAAAATAAATAAAAATCATTAAAAAATACTTTGAAAATAAATAAACATTTTTCATGTTGAAAATATTTTCAAATAAAATCATTTTCTATTTTAAAATGATTTTACAAATAATTAATAAATGGATTTACCTGAATGGTCCACGGGGGATTGTTGACCCCCGATCAACTCTCCCCCCAGGACCACCAGGTAGGCGGATCTGCACCCTGACACGACTTTGCCCAATTATCCTGGCCTGATCCGACCATCTTTCACCTAAACCACGGGCTCCACTTACAGATCTTACATCCGCGATTCATGCTCGGGGATTTTCCTAGGGATCCGTGCACTATATTGCCCTGCCTGACTCCATCTTTGCTAGATCTCCACCTGTATATAGTGTCAGCTTCGTCCTCCATTAGCCGCACCTTCGGTCACCATCTTCGATCCCTGCGACCTCCATTGTCTTCCTCGAGTGACATCGAGTGCGGAGGGTGTCTGAGAGAGAGTTTGGAGGTGTGTAGCCCAGGTCCGATGACCCTCGTCTTCGTGCTCCGTCGCCGATGAAGCTCGAGCCTCTGGAGGCGACGCTCCATCGAGGCGAAGATCACCGGAGAACCAACGTCTCCTCCCCAGTCGACCACGACCACCAGGTAGATCCTTTAGCTTCTTTAGCATAGTTCATTTTCGATTTCCACTTCCCAGCTCCGCCCTAGTGGCCGGAGCTCCGCCAGTCCATCCTAGCCGTACTGATCGACTCTCCGACCCATCTCCATCTTTCTTACGCAATCTGATCACCTCGAGCTAGCCCAGCGGGGTCTGGATCGAGTTGGATTCCATCCATCACCTTCGTCGGAACCCCCCGTCGACCATCCACGCCGCTTCCCTTTATCTTTATGCCAATAACCCTCGCCAGAGCATCACTCCGAGCAAGAGCTTTGCTTTGCAGGTCAATAATCGCAGATACCCCCCCTTGGCTGTCGTTTCCATCCTTCGCCGGAGCTGCTCCAGGTCGCTCCTCCCTCGCCGGAGGATCCGATCGTTGGGGCCCTCATTGAAGGCCACCACCCGACACGGAACGCCATCGCGAGGAAGACCCACCTCTCCGATCTTCCATCGGCCATCTGGATCATCTCCGGATCGCCGGAGAAGCTCGCCCAGGAGGAGTTCTTCCTCATCCTCTCGCAGCCGTCGGATCTCTTCTCTGTGCTAGGTCTGATCACAGTCGCACGTAGCCTGATCCTGTCAGGCCGTTAGATCCACGATCTGACGGCCACGTGCGTCCCATGTTTGCCTCTACACCAGCACCGTTGGATCCTCCAGAGGGCGTCATCAGGACCGTGCATCGACCGCCAGCCACAGCCTGACACCTGGCGCTCACGTGTGCCCCTCACGCGCCTCGACTGGGTAATTACGCCCATACCCCTACAGTTTTACTTAGTTTTTATTTAGTCTTTGAAATAAATTTGCACTTTTGGGTTATTTGCATGTTCGGACCTCTTGTTTAGACTATTTGTTGTTTAGTCCCTGTTTGTGTGAGACACGTGCTTCGACACGTGATTTTTTTGGACATTTTGCAACTCTGATCCTGTAGTTCTAAGGTGTTACAATTTGCATGTTTATTAATTAGAATTACATTTTGGTCCCTCTGAATGCAGGACACGTGCTAGGTACGTGGTATCTTAGGATATTTGCATTATTTGGGCTAGAATTTGTGGGTGTTCTGAATTGAATTTTAAGTTTGGAAAATTACAGTCATACCCTGTGCCTGTTGTATTCGACATGTGTGGAAATTAATGCGATTTTTGCGTTGATGCCCCTATATTATTGGCACGTGTTACATGTTAGCCCCCAGAAGTATGTTTTCTATCACTTAGGTCCATGTGTGTTGTAGCCTTTGCATTGGTTGAATAAAAAATCAAATAAACTCCAAATCAAGTGAAATCTGGACACTGGCTCCTGCCACTATGTAAAAATTTCACTAATTTTTTGGACATTTTTCTTACTTTTTACTATTTTTAAAAAATCAAAAACCTTCATTTTTGCTACTATCTGGAATAGAAAATCAACTAAAAATATAAAAACTTTTCCAAAAATTCTAAAAAAATTATGGATTGCTTTCTTTCTTGTTTTTTCAAGTTTCTGTCCAATTTTCGTGTCATTTGGATTTATAAAACCCCTAAAAATCACAAAACCCTAAAAACCTTATAAAATTTCTGTAAAATTCTATAAAATTCAAAAAATGCAAACTCTTTTTTTGTAGCTTAGTTTTTGTATCTAGTTTTCATAAAAATTGTCTCCAGGTTTTTAGAACTAATTAGATATTTTTTATTAGCCTTTCAAGTCTGACTGCACATTGATCCACTGTTTTCCCTTTTCTTGATTTTTATAAAATCAACTAAAAATTAGATAATTCTGAAAAAATAATCAAAAATACTTAAAAATATAAAAAACACAAAAATAATTTTATTTGAATTTTCTGAGTATTTTTTAGTGTTTAATAAATTGTTGGATTTGCTCTTTTTATCTATTTTTTTATATTTCCTTTATAACTAAAAACAAAAAAAAATAAAAATACATAAAAGCCACAAAAAATATTTTATTCATTTCATATTTTGACTACTTTGTGGGTTGATCCGGCCAATCCGTGCTCCTTGAGTTCGACCCTGGTCGCTATACCAGGTTAAATAAATAGAAAACTACTATTCGGATTTCATTTCTGATTACTGTTATTTGGTGGTCTCTTTTTCTTGTTGACTGAGTCTCTGAGATCCGGGTCGCAACGAGTCTTGTTTTTATACCTTCACCCGGGTCTTAGATTACGATTTTCTCGATCATAACTTCCCTGGAAATAGTTTTAGCCTGGCATCGAATAACCATATTTTCTGGTTCGGCTCAAACTGCTTATGGCTGATATGGGAATCATGTCATATCTTCACTCGCTCCTTATATTGTAGGCTTCTCGAAAAGGTTGTATCTCTAAGCTCCTCCAGGGCTACCAATTCTGCCTTTCTCTGATCTCCTACACTCTCTGGATCCAAAAATATCTCAGTAACAACCCATAGTGAGTTATGCTTCAGCTCAACTGGTAAGTGGCATGGCTTGCCATAAACGAGTCTGAATGGAGATGTACCCAATGGGGTCTTGAAGGATGTCCGATATGCCCACAAGACCGAGTTCAAAAGCTGTGACCAATCCTTTCGGTCTGGACGGACTACCTTCTGCAATATAGTCTTAATCTCCATGTTAGAAACCTCAGCAAGACCATTTGTCTGTGGATGATAAGGAGTGGCAACTCTATGATCTATGTTGAACTCGTTAGCAAGGGTCCTTACTTTATCGTTGATAAAATGAGTTCCCCCGTCAGATATCAAAACTCTAGGTACTCCGAACCGTGTAATGATATTTTTCCTCAAGAATTTGCAAACGGTATTAGCATCTCCAGTTCGGGCGGGGATGGCCTCAACCCAACGACCCACATAATCTACAGCAAGCAAGATATACTCAAATCCCTGACTCTTAGGAAATGGACCCATGAAATCGATGCCCCATGCGTCAAATACCTCACAGAAGTGAGTGGGCTGCATCGACATCATATCTCTCTGTCCATAGGTGCCCATTGTCTGACAGTCAGTACATCTCTTCACGAATTCATCTGAATCCTTAAAGAGGGTAGGCCACCAAAGGTCGGATTGAAGCACCTTTTGTGTTGTCCGTCTCTCAGAATGATGTCCTCCTGCCTCAAGCTTGTGGCAATAGGTGAGGACTCTATGATGCTCTTTTTGAGGAATACATCGTCTCCAGATGCTATCCCCTCCTTCATGATAAAGAGTGGAATTCTTCCAATGGTACAACTTGGCCATTGCAAGAAAGGTCTCAAGTCGTTGTCTAGGCCAATCTTGTGGAACTTTCTTCATGACAAGATAGTTCACAATATCGGCATACCATGGAAGCGAGGTGATTGCAAGGATTGCCTCATCTGGAAAAGTTTCTATAATAGGTGTAATCTGATCCGAATCCTCAAGGTTCTCTAGACGGGAGAGGTGATCTGCCACCACATTCTTGACTCCAGGTTTATCCTTAATCTCAATGTCAAATTCTTGGAGTAAAAGGATCCATCTGGTCAATCTAGCTTTGGCATCCTTCTTTGCCATTAAGTATCAGATGGCGGTGTGATCAGTATAGATAGACACTTTAGATCCAAGAATGTAAGATCGAAACTTATCCAAGGAAAAGACTACAGCTAACATCTCTTTCTCTGTGACTGTGTAATTCCGTTGAGCGGCATCCATTATTCGGCTAGCATAGTGAATGGCATATGGTAATCCGTCCCTCCTCTGACCTAACACGGCCCCTACGGTAAAATCGGAGGCATCCGTCATGATCTCGAGTGGGAGAGACCAATCAGGCGGTTGAAGGACAGGAGCCTCAACAACTAGATTTTTGAGAGTCTCAAATGATGCAAGACACTTATCATCTACAAGGAACTTAGTGTCTTTTGTCAACAAATCAGTAAGCGGTCGGGCAATCCTGCTGAAGTCTTGTATGAACCGTCGGTAGAAATCGACATGCCCCAGAAAAGACTGCAACTGTCGTACATTGGACGGTGGATTGAGCTTCTTGATGATATCCACCTTGGCGGGGTCAACCTCCATGCCCCTGTTAGAGATGATGTGGCCAAGGACCATCCCTTGAGTCACCATGAAATGACTCTTCTCCCAAGATAATACTAATTGACCTCAATGCAGCGCTGAAGTACTCGGTCTAGGTAATCAAGACATGCATCAAAACTGTCACCGTAGACCGAGAAGTCATTCATGAAAACCTCTAAAAATTCACCAACCATGTCCGAGAAAATAGAGAGCATGCACCTTTGGAATGTAGTCGGGGCATTACATAATCCAAAGGGCATCCGTCGAAAATTATACGTCCCAAACGGACAGGTGAACGTTGTTTTCTCTTGATCTTCGGGCGTTATGGCCACTTGGTTGTATCCCAAATACCCATCCAAAAAGCAGTAAAAACTCTTCCCAGCTAATCTCTCAATGATATGATCTATGAATGGTAACGGGAAGTGGTCCTTCTTGTGGCCTTATTCAATCGTCTGTAGTCCACACAGACCCTCCAAGAAGTGGGTACTCGGGTAGCTATCTCCTCTACAGACTCGTTCACAACTGTAGTGATACCCGTCTTCTTGGATACCACATGCAATGGACTAACCCACTTGGAGTCAGAGATGGGGTAGATAAAATCGACGCTGCACCACTTAGATATTTCCTTCATGACCACTTCTCGAAGATTCGGGTTCAGCCGTCGCTGGAATTCACGCGAGGTCTTGGCATCTTCTTCGAGATAAATGTGGTGGGAGCACAGGGCCGGACTTATCCCTTGGAGATCAGCTACACTCCATCTGATTGCCTTGCAGTTTCTTTCAAGAACCTCCATCAAACGAGATTCTTGGTCTTCAGTCAGATCTGTTGAGATAATGATTGGGAACATTTCTGGCTCACCTGTAAGGAACCTATACTTCATGCTCTGCGGTAAGGTCTTCAATTCTGGGCAAGTGGGAGCTGGTAAATCTGGCTTCTGGAATGTCTAAGTGAATGCTACCAGATCTTTATGTGAGAACTCTCGCTGCAATGGTAAATCTGACGAAGATGGCCCTGATGGTATATCTATCAACTGTCCTGGCTAACTCTCCGTCCTAGCTGTCGGCTCTGTAGGCACCAATCACGGTAAAAATTCATTGAATTACTGCCGGTCAAAATCGGTGTCTGTGTCTGAGGAATATGAATCTGAAGCGCATGAGACAAAATCATCTTCGTTATCCTGATCATGATAAATAACCTCTACTGTATCTTGTGCCATGAGCGTGCTCTCCAAACTCTCATATGCCATGATCTGTGAATCTACACT
Organism: Ottelia alismoides; assembly: GCA_037367405.1. Taxonomy (NCBI): domain Eukaryota; kingdom Viridiplantae; phylum Streptophyta; class Magnoliopsida; order Alismatales; family Hydrocharitaceae; genus Ottelia; species Ottelia alismoides. Next base: position 123,437 of record JAZKJV010004865.1, read on the forward strand.
ATCTGAAGATGTGGCAAGAGCTCGTAATGCGGGATCTTCCCAAACTGCTTCATTGTCTGTAAGCACAAAGTCACACTCCTGGTGGATGTCTAGCTCTACATCTGTCATCTGCTCTGAATCGGTCAACTGGTCTGAGCACTCTGAATCTCTAGCTCTGGTCTCCTCGATCATCTCTATTTGTATACTTTCACCCTCGACGTGAAAGTATACCTTCCCGCTATCACGGTTGGGCATCGCCTTGGCTATGGCCAAGAATAGTCGTCCTAAGATGATGGGGGTATCTGTCACTGATTCAGGGACCTCCATGTCTAATACAACAAAGTCCACGGGGAATTTCAAGCCTTGAATTGTGACGACAACATCCTTTAATAACCCCTTCGGCCTCTTAACAGATCTATTAGCAAACTGAACGATCGTTCTGCTTTGTTTAAGAGGGTCAAACTCGAATCGATCAAGTAAGGCTGCCGGAAGAAGGTTAATCAAAGACCCGATGTCTAATAGGGTCGATCGAACTGCTGCTCATGAATATGGCATCTGACATATGGAGCTCCTCCATCGGGTCTCTTGGCTGGACGTTGATGCTGAATAGCGAAGCAAGTGGCACGTGTAAGCACATGGATTTCTACATTACGATTCCTTTTCTTCCTATGTACAGTGGTCTTCTCTCTAAAGTGCTTATGGAAGAGAGGGATGTGCTCTAGTGCCTCCTGTAGAGTCAGCTGGATATGAAATATGTCTATCATCTGCTGGCTGAACTCTAACTGCTGTGATTTTTTTGTATTTTCTATTTTCTTCCCCTGCCCTAAGTGGAGAGCTTGAGGTAAGGGGATATCTGGACCCTCCTCAGATAGAGAGTTAGGAAGAGGTTCATGCTGATGAGAAGGAATGGAGCACATACAAGTGTTATCATGCAACACAAATGGACTCGGAGTAGATGATTAAATCTTTCCTTTATTCATATTTTTGGTGTTTTTGATAATGTCCTGAGGTACAAACACAGAAGGAAACACAACTGGAATAGAGATGGTGGCATCTGTCTTCGCAACATCAACACCGCGCTCTGGCTTAGCATCATGTCTAATAGTGGCATCAGTACCACCAACTACATCTGGAGAAATGACGGCCTCAGTACCGTCGAGTGGATCATCATCTTTAGTCGCGTCATCACCACCGTCATCAACATCATCAGCGGCATCAGCACCAATATCCTCATCATCTGACGCTCTGGAATCACCATGGGGTTGTCGCTCAGATGAGGCGTCGTCGGCTGGCATCCTACCGCTCCTAAATGTTACGAAATCAGCATCAAATATGTAGGAAGAAATATCATTCAAAATATCACTAGGAGTGACGGTCTCTATAAACCGTACCTGCTCAGATTTCCTCTTCAGATTGTTCGGGTTAGGTTCAATATGAGCGGGTATGGCGGCTTTTCCCTTGATTATCTCCCTCATTTCCTGCCGGAACTCATCCATCTCTCGGTGGAAGGATGACTGCTGGTCACTGAGTAAGCGGGTGAGGTCATCAAGGGCTGGGTTCTCATAAACAGGTGCATGAGAACCAGATGGGTTGCCTCACTGGAAATGAGGAGGGGACTGAGAATACTGCTGAGGCTGCTGCTGCTGCCTCCACTACTGTCCCTGATGGTAGGGATGAGGATCCTGCTGGAAGTGTTGTTGCTGCTGGGAGTAAGGAGGTTGCTGTTGTTGTTGGCTGCTCTGTCCACCCTGAGTTAGAGGTTGTTGTTGGGACGAGGTACCTCCATTAGACCATCTGAATCCAGGGTGATCCCGACATATCCCGGGCTGCTGTCGGTCATACCAAATCCCGTTGAGTTCAATCAACGGCTCTTGCTCGTAAGGGGAAGGGGGAAGAACTGCCAGTGGCTGATGTGACTGATACACTACCATCTGAGTGTCCTGAGATGGTGGTGGCTGAGAGTAGTGTTGCTGCAACTGCTGAACTGGCTTTGCCTGAATATGGTGAACCTGGCGATATTGGGTAGAAGGCTGGGAAGAGTTGTTACTGCGGGGATCAGCACGTGACCTGGGATGAGGCTGAGAAGCCGCCTGTGCCTCCTGGAGACACAAGATGTGGGTCTTCAGGTCACTAAGAGTCTGTGCCAACTGATCTATCTGTGTCATGCCCTGGCACTGCTTCTTCTCTATTATCTTTATGCGGTCCAGTTTCTCGTTGATAATGCTCATGTCAGCGGTTGAAGATTCTTCATGTACTGCTGGTGCTAACGAAGAAATGGGTGGACCTGCATCAACCCGTGATATCCTATGATAGGACACGGCATGGGGTTGGTGCTTCCCCTGAGCGTAGAGCCTGGTATGGGACATCACTGTGTAGTTTTCAGCCATCTCCTCATAGATGGCCCAGACCTGGTCTTCATCTTTGGTGAAGTAGGAACCCCCACAAGAAGCATTGACAAGCCCCTACAATTCCGGTTTCAGCCCACAAAAGAAGCTTTGGACAAGATTGGGCTTGGATATGTCATGGTGTGGACACCGGTCGATGAGCTCACGAAATCGATCCCATGCCTCATTAAATGCTCATTGGGGATCATGGAGAAGTTGTTTATCAGCACTCGTGCTGCATTGGTCCAGCTGAGTGGATAGTATTTGTTCAAGTACTCGGTACGGAGCTTCTTCGAAGAGGTAACATATCTCCCCAAATGCTTCAGCCAATAGGCCGCTCTGTTGGCCAATGAGAAAGGGAATGCTATCATCTTGATAGTGTCCTCGTCCACGTATCTGTCCTGGACAGTGCTGCAGATCATCTCAAACTCTTGCAGGTGAAGATGTGGCTCCTCGGTAGCTAGCCCATGGAACTTGGGCAAAAGCTGGCTAGCCGTCTCTGGCTGATCCTCTGGGTGTCCTTCTGATCCTCCTCCAAAGTCAGGAATCTCTCCACCGGCTGGTCTAGGTTGATGCTCTCCTCTATTGGCTCGCATCTGTGCTAACTCTTGACGGACCTTTGCCATGAATGCTCCTTGATCCCGAATATGTCGATGCATCATCTCTAGGGAGGATAGTAAGGCATTGTTGATGGCGCCCTGATCTGGAATAAAAGTTGAATTCTGTGGCCGTCCATCGATTCATCCGTCACTGCTGGCCATTTCTCCGGTCTCTGCAAAGGCAAAAGACCCCGACTTAGGTGCCATCAAGTGAACATAAATCTGTGGTAGCCTCTGCTCAGCTATCTCAGAACTGGTGGAAGAAGGGTGGTCGAGGGGAGAAAGGGTGGTAGTGAAGTCAGGTTCGGAGAGTGGGTCTGGGCTCTCCGAAACCGCCCCAGATGAATGGGGAGGAGTGCTCGAAAGCGGTGCTGCCAGAGGCAACCTAAGGGATCTCCTTCCCATCATCGTGATGTGGGGATGAGTACGGATGATATCTGGTAAGCAAACAAGACGAGAAATCAAACTCCTAATTCACCTACTCAACATGAGCTGATGACCGTAAAGGATCGGTCGTTAATCTTATCAATTTTAATTTAGGTGATAAAACAATCTTGCAGAGCGATTAAGCGAGCTGTTAGGAACCCAATGCTCCCGAGATACTGACCCAATCCCAAAGCTAGATCTTTCCCAGCCAGTACAAGTTGCGGGCCGTTTATCGGCTACCCGATCAACTCGCTCTGTTAAGGATGTCGCGGTCCGCTTTATCGGTTACCGGAGAGATCCTCATTGGAGAACGACTAACCCCAAGACCAATAGTCTAATGGAAGTTCAGGCGTGGCTCTATCCTAGTGTTCGGGTCACTCTCTCGTTCAAGCAAACCAAACAATGAGGAGGTGACTCTCCCCAAAACAAATATTTTTAAATGAGGTGGGTTTTAGGGTCAAGTTTGATTTAGCAGTTCCAGATTATATTTCTTTCACTTTTTTAGATTTTTTTTATACACAAACAACGCCTAACGAATTTTCTGATTTCCTCTTTGATTAATTTGAGTCGAAAACAGGAGGAAGAAGTCGAAAAAGTCAATGCACAGTCAAACACAATGATGCATGCAGGGATAGAAATGTGTACCTTGCTCCAGCACTCTGCATGAAATATGATCCACGCATAAATTAAAGACGGAATGTAAACTAACTATATGATGCACAAGGAAATAGGCCTTAGACAAACAACTTATATTGATAGTGAAGAACAATAGTTAGCTAACCGAATTGAGTCCGGAGTCCGATCTTGGGAGTTACTCGGTGCCCGCTACAACGGGTCTTGCCAGCGCTGTATGTGACTCCTCACGGCACATGGTCTCAAATTCAATTAAACTAACTTTTTCAGTTTAATTTTTATCCAAGGTCCAATTACGTTCTATAGGAACAGATATTCTATTAGGTGTTGGGCCTTAGAGATTTACGTCACAATCAACAAAAATCTAGGGCTAAATCCACGAGAATCAACGAGCAAGTTATGGCGGTTAAATCAAAAACTCGGAAAACAGCAGTGAGGTCCCCCGAGCACACCGGTGCTCGGTAAAACAGACCTCGAATAATGTCCAAGTCCACAAGTGTTCAAAGTCGTAAATTATTACAGGACAAATATTATCCTCTCAAATATAATAAAAATCTTCTTCTCCTCCCCGCTCTTCCTCCTGTACAGGTCCTCAAAAAGTAACACCAAGTTGTCCATGCAGTACCTTGCACAAAAATCAAAGAGAGAAGGTCAGAAAACAATTATGATATAGAGAGACAAAATAGAAAAATGACTACAATGACGTGCTCCTCGGAAACGGTGCCATTCTGATGACATGAAATCCGACGCGGTTCAGATGGATAAATAATAAATCACAGATTGTCGTTGTTCTCAACCGCGTGATTCAGTCAACGAGAAAATTGTTTTTATTTTAAACCACTTAAAGGAAGATAAATCAATGAAAATGAATGTGTATGCTGCTTTCGCTATTCTTTTTACCTGGTATAACGACCAAGGTCGAACACAAGGAGCACGATTTAAAAAACTAAGTAGTCAGATTTCCAAGCTAATTTTTAGTGGTTTTTTATTTTTTTTATTTTTTTTCTTTTTCAAGCTAAAAGCACACAACACCACACACTTTTTGTATTTTTCAAAATGACAAAAAATATACAAAAAGTCTAAAAAATGTTTTTGTGTTTTAAATATTTTAAAATATTTTTGGTAATTTTTTTCAAAATTTTCTGATGTTTTTGTGATTTTATAAAAATCAAACAGTACAAAACAAGTGAAACAGTGCACATGCAGGAATATTTTGCAAGTTAAAAATCCTTTAAGTGCCAAAATTCCTTGAATTTATTTTTAATATAAACTACAGATAAATATCTACAAACAGAGATTGAAATCACTATTTTTGGATTTTTCTAAAATTTTCTACAAATTTTTTAAGATTTTTTGTTTTTCACAATTTTTTGGAGTTTTATAAGTGATCTAAGCACAAAAATTGGATAGAAATTAGAAAACACCAAAACACATCTAGACTAATTTTTTTTGGAATTTTTAGCATTTTTTCGATTTTTTATGAATTTTCAAATTTCGGGAATACAAAATATCACTGTTTTTTATTTTTTAAGTATATCAAATGTCCACAAAAAAAGTATGAAAATTTATACCATATTCATACGCATAGTAGGAGTTTATACAAATTTTTACAAAATTTTCAGATCAATAAAAACATTTATTTCAGTTAGAAGAGCATGCAAATTATTGTTCTGGAAATATAGGGACCAAATTGTAATTATGCAAAAGTTCTGGACTGAATAATAAGAACATAAACTTGCAGGAAGAAATGTGAAGTTTACCCACTAAACATGACCTTCTGAAGCACAATGGTGTCTTTGTAATATCTGGATACTCTCAGGGTCTTTATTGCAATTTTCCCAAGAAAAATTTTCTTTTATTTCAAACTCCTCCAGGGTTCCTTTTCGTTTTCAACCTTCGTTCTTCAACTCCAAGCAACAAGGGAGTGCAGGGGGTGCCGTCATGAAAAGGGCAAGGGGGCAGCCACCGTTGGGAGCGCGACGTGGGAGGCAGGCGCATGGCAGCGCGGAACTGGAGCGGAGGGTCGGCGCGCATGCGCAGAGCACGGGGCGGAGCTAGATGCCCTGGAGCGTGGATGGCACCATGCGCGAGGTGCGCTCGGCGTAGGGAGGCGGATCTGACGTCAGCGCGGGACTTCGACAATGCGGTCGGGCGTACGTGGCGGCCTAGTGCGGGCTGGGCGCGGGCAGTTGCCGCGGTTGCGGGCCGCAGTCACACACAGTCGCGCGGAGGCCAGCGTTAGAGGGGTGGCGCAGGCCGCGGTGGACGGAGGGATGCAGGCGACGCACCGGTGGAGGCGTAGGGCCGCGCTGGTCGTGCGGAAGATCGATACCGCCTCGCATGAGGCGGAAGGGACACCGCCCTCACGCGGCGGTTGGCGGAGAGGCCGAACCATGGGGCACGCTGCTGCGGCCTGTGGAGTAGGAGGTGGCGCGGGATGGCACTGCCGCCCGCGTGTTTTTATTATTTTTTTATTATTTTTTATACTATAAACTGCAAGCAGAGTTAAAAAAGATTTTTTATGTTTTTTTATTTTTTTATTCTCTTGTGAAATAAAAGTTAGAAAACAAACCAAATATATGTATTTTTTTATTTTTTGTTATTTACTCCTGCAAAACGAAGATTAAAGAGAAAAGTGAATGGATTCAGATCCGCGAAATGGGAGATAGATCCGTGTCTCCGACCATCGTGCGTGGTCGGAGGTGATAGGTCGTGCGGGGTAGAAAGTGAAATGAGAGGGTCGGAAAATGAGAGGCAAATTCGGATTCGGACGAGAATCATGTGGTGAATATTTTTGTGATGATTTTTAATATACCTAAAGATTAATGAAATAGAGGCAAAAATTTAAACTATGATTTTACCTAGGAAAAACGACAAGAAATAAAATCGGATCTCACCTTGGGGTTAGAAATGCCATGATGGCCTCGACAAGGACCGACGCGCTGTCACCGGACGGCTCGGAGGCTAGGCACCCTTCTTCAACAAGAATGCTCTTGGAGATCGGGCTCTTCTCCATCAGAGATCGATCAAGAGGAAATGAGGGAGGAGGAGGAGCCCATTAAAAGATGACAAAAATAAAAATGAAATGTATCTACAAATGAGGAAGGTGTTTAGTAGTTAATTAATAAAATAATTAAATAAATAAAATAATTAATAAATTAAAAATGAATTTCCAAATTAATTAAAATAAATTAATTAAATAATTTCCAAAAATCAATTAGCCACCATAATGGTGGTCATTAAAGGTATGGAATAAAATCCTATATACATGGTAAGTGTATAAATCAAATAGATCAAATAATTAATTATAAATTTCATAATTAAATTAAATTAAATTAGTTAATAATAATAGATAATTAATTTTTTCGGTGATTTTTATTTAAGGAAGTTAGTTGTATACACATATTATACACATATAATACAATATACATAGGTACAAATAAGGAAATAATTTTTTTAAAACACATTTTTTAATTTTATTATTTATATTTTTTTGTTTGATTTTTAATGAAAATAATATTTACAATTATATACATTATGTATAAAAATAAATATGAATAAAATATATACAACAAGTATATGGGAAACCTCACAAAACACCCCCAAAAACCGACTTTTTACCCATAACTCCAAAAATTATGAAATCACATCCATTTGAAAGAAATTTAATTTAGAGTATAATGGAAGTGAGTTTAGTTCAATTTGAGTTCGTATAGAGTCAGAATTGGTATTTCAATGATCGCATTGTGGCTTTTTCTGAGGGTAATTATTAGTAATGTGTATATTATTTTATTTTGCAAATATTTTTATTATTTACAACACGTTTTTATTTACAACTTTTATTCACAAAAATAGTTACTTTGATGTCAAATTATGTACAAATAAAATAGTACAAGTTTTATACAAATATACAGGGAATTTATGTACAAATTATTTTTGGATTTTCGACAGAAGACCTTATCTCCCCCTACTTTATTCCTGGTCGATCAGGTCAAGTCTTGACCTTCTCTCGGGATTTGGGTCAGTTGTATTTATTGCATAAATACTTCCTTTCTTTTTCTTTTCTTCTTTATTCTTTTATTTTTTTACAAAAGTGTTAAAAATGCAATTTTAACAAATGCATGCAAAATGATAAAATTGTGGAATTAGTGGGTATTTACAGGTGTTTGACTAAGAAAATGAAGTTAAAATAAAAGAATAAAGGAGATGAATCGTGGATTCATCAGTATTTTATTACCCTAAACCCCGAGAGCAAGTCAAAATAGATGTTGTCGACAAGGAATAAAGTAGAGGGAGATAAGGGCCAAAATCCATCAAAAATTACATTCTTTCATTCATCAATAATTAGTCTATTTTGGAACCTATTTTATTTTCTATTATTTGTACCTCAAATAAAGAAACTTTGTACACAAAGTTGTAGATAAAAATGTATAGAAAAATACAAATTTAATTTTGCATAAAAAGAAGATGCAGTGTACATTTTATACTCAGAATAAAAAGTTAAAACCCAAACTTCCCATACTCATATATCCTCAATAAAAACACAAAATACATCAAACTCGCCTTTACTTTTATATAACTTTTAATAAGCTATTTAATGTAAGTTGTTCGTTCAATTTGGAGTTAAAGTGAGAAGGATAGGTTTTGGACCCCTATTGTACAATATACCAGAATAAAATATTCATTGTATTTGTTCTTTATTATTTTTACAATATTATATTTTTATGACTTTGTAAATATTATTTATAGTATATGTACATATTTATAATAGAATAAAATCATAAATAAAATATAAAAATAAAATACTATATAAAAACCCATAGATGAAATACATATCCTCATACCAATATAAAATATAAATACATATCCTTATATCTAAATAAAATATACGCCTATTTATTTAAGTATACAAATAACATCAGAAAAAGATAATAAAAATATATTTGTGGATATAAAAATAATCTATAAATATGTAAAATATAAGAATAAAATGATAAAATCAAAAATACACAATAAAAATAAAATATATAAAATATAGGTCAATATAACTATAAATACACTCGCAAAAAATAACTTGTAAAAAATTGACTCATAAAATAAATAAAATCATATTAAAATACTACATAAAATAATAAACATTTTTATTTTATAATAAAAATTAATAAAATCAATTACTATTTTTAATTCATTTATTTATGAATAAAGGACATATTTTGTCGTGACTTAATCCTACATGGACCAATCACATTACAGGGATCATTGACCCAAGTCAACTAGCTCCCCTAGCATCTCTAACTTGTCAGAAGCATCGAGTCCCCCGATTTTCTCCATTTTTCCTACATGATCCATCGCTAGTTCTCTTCGATTCTTTACGCTAACTTCTACTTCAATCAATCGATCCTCGCCCAATTCATTAAAGTTGATTCGCCCATAATTGTAGGTCAATAAGGACCCTTCTTCATGTTTATAAATAACCCCTCTCCTCTTCCTTACCTGTTTGATCCATCTTTGAGCCTTGAATCCACTCGTCGTTAGTGTGTGGGTGTTCCTGGTGATAGCATGACCATCCTCATGGTTCCAGGCGATGAAAGGAGTAGAGGAGGAGGTCCATGTGGAGCTCTGATACCATCCTGCTCCATGTCGTCTCTGGCATGTTAGAACAGCGCCTTTACATTTTCTAAGTAGATTTAGTCTTGTCTTTCATTTTGTTCAATTCATTTCATGTTTTAGTTAACACTTTAGCGTAGATTAGGGTAGTGATGAATGGGCTTTGCAACTCGGGTAAAGTATCATATAGTAATCAGGTCATTACGACCCAAATCACAAGACGTAACCAACAAAAAAGTTAGAAACCACTCAAACAACAAAATAAAGAAATCAAAACAATGCTAGCGGTCTCCTCTATTTATTTTAACCTGGTATAACGACCAGGGTCGAACTCGAAGAGCACAGAAATGTACAAAGTCGGTAATCAGATAAGAAAAAACATATTTTTGTTAATTTTAAATTTTTCAAATTTTTATATTTTTAAATAAGAGAATAAAAATAAATGGGAAAACAAAGCACATCACAAGATTCTGAAATTTTTTAAGGCTAAAAATACTAAAAATCCACAATAAAAATATTTTTTATATTTTTCAAATATTCAGATATTTTTGGTAATGATGCTGGAAGTAAAGCACACAAAAAAACTTTTTTTTGGAAGTTTTAGCATAATTTTTATAATTTTTATGTATGTTATAAAACAGACAGTGAGTTTTTTGCTGGTTTTTAATTTTTGAATATCAAACAATACTGAATTAATTCACAAAAATTACCATAAATATTACGTGTTAGCAGGAGCTAAATAATTTTTATCGAATTTTTGGAGTTAATTAGGTATTTATTTGATCAAAAATAAGACACACAACTTTCATGGACCTAGTTGTAATTATAAGAAAGTTTACAGGCCAAATATTAACATGGGAAAGAAACTCAGGGCTAATATTGCAAAATGCTCAATTAATAAACACACATGTTGAATAACCCATGCACAGGCGTATAAATGCAAATACAAGAAAACTTCTATTCAAATCATAACAGTAACAAGCTCAAGGTATATCATGCAAATACACCAAAGCACGTGAGATAACACATGAGTTCACTCAAACAAGACTGGAATGTAAATATCACAAACAACCAGGGCTCATATGCAAAACAACCACTCTATTTTAAACTATGACAAATACTTACAGGACTAAACTCTAACAAAACAGAGAGGGGCCTAAGGACAAGCTGTCTCTTATTAGGCATGATCCAACAGCCGAGACGATCCACTTAAGACTGGACGGTTGGGATGCGAGGATACCGCTTCGGTAATGAAGGGTACAGATGAGATCCTCGTATGGATCTAATGACCGAGGCTCTCCAGTAGATGGGCAGTCGAGATTAGAACTGGAGTGGCCTTCGATCGGACGGTGGAGGGAATGTCTTGAAGATCGGGGAAGAACTCACCGGAGGCGAGTTTCACTCGGTTGTAGCGTGCATCTCTGACATCCTCTCGAGCTGCTGGGATATGGAATCGGCCGGCAATGAAGCTCTACAGCTGCGAGAAGGCTCAGAAGGGCCCAGGACCACGCGAGGGTCCGAGGGGAGGTGGGAGTGGAGGACCTGGAGCTTTCTGGGGGTACTTAAGACCTCCAGATGAGGCCTACTAGCATGAGAGCCCTGTAGGAAAAAATGGTCGTTCTCGGAGATGAAGCTCCGGTGAGGGTTAGAGCGCACGAGTAGCAAGAACAGGGGCAGAGAGTGGACGGAGCAGGTCTCATGATTGGTGGAGGGATTCGACCTACATAGAACTCCAACCTGATGGTCGGAGCCTCGTGGGATGTTGCAGAGCAAATGTAGAAGCGCTGAGAAGTCGGAGTGAGGCATAAGAGTGTCGGTGTGCGACAGAGATGCGAAAATAGGGGATGATCAGCGATATTTTATTCGATGAAGAAATGATGGATTCGATGGAAACTAGAGGGTATGGTGATTACCTAAGGATGCAAGAATACGCCTGGGTTGTAGACAACGATCTACGACAGTCTTGGCCTCGATGGTCGGCATAGCCAGAGGCTTGGCTCCTCATGGCAAAGCTGAGGTTTGCATCTCACCGGACCTAGGGCTAGCACGCACGAAAAGCTTCCCCCGCCCTCCCTCTCACTTGATGTCACTCTGGGAAAGGTGGACAAGTGCAACAGAAGAGGTGGTACAGCCAAAAGGTAGAGGAAAAGGAGGGGGTCATGCAGGTTATATAGATGTGAGGGTCCGACATGGAGGAGGCATGGCCCGTGAACGGAGGCACGGATCGAGGAGGGAATAAAGGGCGAGGAGTAGGGATCCACACCCACTAATCGGGGTAAAAGATCAGGTGAAATGGATCTTGGGTCGGTTCTGGGTAAATGTGAGAAATCTGGGTGAAAACGTGGCTGGTAAAAAAGGGCACCCAGGGGGACCAGTTGACCAGAGTCAACAATCCGACGTGGCCCAATCATAGGCCGCCTAGGATACGAACAAAATAAGCTACATGACAAAATCGAGAAGGAAAATAAAGATAATTAAACAAAAAATAAATTTAAATTTAAATTTAAAATAAATAAAATGAAAATTATTTATTATTTTTCATGAAATTTTTCTACGGTTTTTAATTATTTTTATGAAAAATAAATTAGTGTAAATACAATATATGATATTATATACATGTATAATATATCTATGTGCTATGTAAAAATATTTTTATTTTATTATTTTTACATAAATACTCTAATTTTATATGTTATTTATTTGTAACACAATTTAAGGAGTACAAAACAATTTTTATTTTATTTTTATGATTTATCTACAGGTATATAATAAATAGTGAATGTTGTATCTGTACATGTGTTTTGTACAATGGAAGGGGAATTTTTATTTTATTTTATTTTGTTTTCTTATTTTTATTTTTATATTAATTCTATAAATATATACAATGAGGTAAATTTAATTTTATTTTGTCAAAAATAATAATTTACACATATAAATAATATACACAAGGTGGACTCTATCTCTCTCTACTTATTTTATTTGGCTATCATGTCAAGGCTTGACCTTCTCTTGGGATTCGGGTCACATGTATTTATTCTAAATACCTTCTTCCTTTTTCTTTTCCTTTATTATTTTATTTTTGCGCAAATACATGCTAATTATGCAATATTAACATATGCATGTATGATGTTATGTTATTGCATTTACATATATTTACATGATGTTTTGACAAGATAAATAGCTAAAAATAAAAGAATAAAGAGTGAGAATCATGGATTCATCACCCCACTATACTTTACCTTTACTAATCCCTTAGCAAACACTTATTTAAAAAGAAGTGAAAAGCGAAAGAAAAGAAAAAGAAGGAGAATCAAGGTTGATTATTAAACTTGTCTTTATTAAATTGAAGTATGGAGCTTAGTCAGACCTTTGGATTATTAGTTTATCGGAACCTTATTGAGATCTAGATTTAAAACTCCATAGCCTCTAAGTTCCACTATTATATGGTCAAGACTCCTCAATAATCCAGATCAGAACAAGTCTACATATACAAACTCTAATGACCATGTATCTTTCCTTGTATTGTGTAAGTGATAGGTAGCTCCCCACCTCAGAAATGACAAAGAAACAACCTCTCTCAATAAGGTAACTCTAATTCCTCAATCTAGCAGCTCTTTCCTCGAGGAGTGGGGTATTCTCTTCTAAGTTCAAGTACAACTGGCTCGAGAAGAGGGGGAACGAAGAGAATGGAATGTGGCCAGTGTAGCCATGTATCCTTGGGAGCCCAACCAGTGTTGCTAAGTCTCCCGCTGCAAGTTTCATGAGATGAGAAGGTGTAATACATAAGGTTTGCTTTATTTGGCTATATACACTCCAACGACCATTTTATTTTCAATCAGGACTATCAACTTTTTTGGAGTTTTTCTTAATTTTGCTCTTTTTTTATGTGCATATGTACAACATATCTACATGGTGCATCATATACATAAGGACTTTTTCTTTAGTAGACTATCCCTCTTTTGAAGCATTATTGCAATCCAAAACTCCTATCTTTAGACCTAAACACTGTCAGACCAAGTTGAGGTGCACATCCCTCTCTAAAGGAAGATGAGAGGTTCCGCCTAGAAGTACTACCCTCGTATGCTACCCCAAGCCAAAGGATTCTGCCTACTCACCACCTCATCTGTGGAGAGCTATGTGTAAGGTGTTGGTCCAAGTAAAGCCATTGTCTGTGAGAGTCATGCGTGCGTTGTTAAGTGTTCTACTTAGGCTCATCAAGATGACATGTGAACATAGCCTAGTGAACTCAAAAAATTAAGTTGCTAATGGACCTGAAAAGTCTTAACCCCAAATCCTATAAGGTTCCTCTGAGAATTGGGTGAATTAAGGTCTTAACCAACTTCCATTTTCTAATTTAATTCTAGAATAGTTTAAATGTCAACTATGATTTAGAAGAATGTACAAATATATACAAAAATCTTTTTATGACTTTTTTGAAATCATGTAAAAGTTTTGAAAGCATGGATGCAGAATTTTTGCAAACTATTTATAAATATTTACACAAGGGTTTTTGCAAACTTTTATTTTTCAAACATTTTTCAAAAAATTGTACTATATATATATAACTCTGATACAAAAATATTTACAAATACTTAACAATCAAAACATTTTCACAAACATTTGTACAAAAACATTTTTTATAAATAGATATGTATGTGTAAGAAAGAATTTTATGCACAAGAAAGATTTTAAATTTTTGTGATATGTAGGTTGTGATTTTTAGCCATTTTATTTATTAACACACTCACTCAAAGTATGAGTTATGGCTAAAGTATATATGTAATATATATGACACCTCCTATAATTAGATAGAACGATGTCCTCAGAGCGATTAGAGAACGATGAAGAAGACATAACTCGTGCTTAGTATTAGGAAGTGAAAAGAAAGGCTATACTACAACAATGAATAAAAGAATGAAATGAGTAGAAGTCGGTTATTCCCCCTATACTTAGGATTAAGCAATCCTAAGTAGAGAAGATTGTACACAAGGGAAAAATTGAGGGTTAGAATGTACAGGATCTACCTCCCCTATACTTAGGGTAAAATATCCCTAAGTATAGGAAGCAAAACAGACGTAAAAATAATCAAAAGAATAATCAACAATCGGACACGCCCATACTTAGGGTAAAGTTTACCCTAAGTATAGCATAATCACAAGGTGCAGATGGGGTGTTAGACTAAAGAATGTATGATATGGATATATGGATCTATACAAGGGGGGAAGATAGTGATAATCAGGCATGAGATGCAAATGATGTGAGACAGAGATCACATCTCATGCAAAATGAATAGGGGCAACGTCAACGATTAGCAGATCATGATCTAGATATGGCTTCAAGCGCTGACCATTAACACGAAAGGTGGACTCGGATGACATTTCAGATATGTCAATACTACCATCGTCATGCACCTTTCGGACCAAGTATGGTCCATTCCACTTACTATGCAATTTCCTTGGAAATAATCTAAGCCTGGCGTTGATGAGCGGCCTACCAACTAGGGTTAAGTGTCAAGTAATAATCAAGGTCGTTGCGATCCCAATCAGTAGGTCTAAGCTCAACAAGAAAAATCGAGATCCACTCAAATCAAACAATCAAGCACAAAATCAATGCCAACGGTCTCCGCTATTTATTTAACATGGTATAGCGACCAGGGTCGAACTCAAGGAACATGATTAAAATCAACGAAGTACTAGTGATCATGAAATAAAAAACATATTTTTGTAATTTTTAGTTTTGCAAATTTTTATAGTTTCAAAATAAGAAACTAATACATGTAAATAAGAAAACAAGCACAAGCCAACCTTTAGCAATTTTTATTAAGATTAAATGCTCAAAATTCAGGAATAAAAATATTTACATATTTTCAAATTTTTCAGATGTTTTGATGATTTTTTGGGATTTTTCTAATTTTTATATGATTTTATAAAAATCTAGCAAAGGCAAGAAAGGAAAACAATGTACAACCTAGACTAAAAGGCAAATTTAAAATACAAAAAGTACCCTAATTCCTGGTTGTGATTTTTATGAGAAATTAAAAAAAATATCTAACAACAGAAATTAGAATCCTGATTTTTTAAATTTTTTAGAATTTGTAATGATTTTTATAAGTTTTTGAGAGTTTTTATATTTTTAAGTTTTATAAGGGTTTTTAAAACAAAACAGATACTGGATATAAAGCACACAAAAAAACATACACGAATTTTTTTATAATTTTGGAAACAATTTTTATATTTTTTTATATATTTTATAAAACAGACAGAATAATTTTTAGGGTTTTTAATTTTTAGAAAATATCAAACATAATCAAATTAAATCATAAAAATTACCATAAATACTATGTGTTAGCAAAAGCTAACAATATTTTTTATAGAATTTTTGGAGTTGATTTGATAATTATTTGATTAAAAATAAACACACACAACTTGTAGGGACATGATTGCAATTATCTTAAAGTTCACGGCCAAACTATAATATATGTATATATAAAGCTCAGGGCGAATAATGCAAAAAGCCAAGGTATTCACGCACATGCTCAAAAACTCACGTAGAGGGGTATAAATGTAATTATCAGAATAGTTTTACTTAAAGGATAACATTCATAAATTCAGGAGAAAGCATGCAAATAACCTACGAAATCTCGTGAACATGCACGTGTCTCAGATTCGGAAGGACTAAAATGCAAATACGAGAAAGGTGGAGGTTGAAACTGCAAATTGTCTAAACTAAAATAAACTACGACAGATATTTACAGGATTTGGAAGTAAATACGAAAACAGAGAGGGCATAAGTGAAATTACCCTTCGCGTGCACGTACAAGGCACATGGGAACATGCAGTAGGCGTGGAGGCAGGCATTAGCGTACGTCCCTTATCAGCTAGCAGATGCAGATCTGATGGTCCAGAGGATATAGAGGACATG
The DNA here is from genome assembly GCA_037367405.1 of Ottelia alismoides. Classification (NCBI taxonomy): domain Eukaryota; kingdom Viridiplantae; phylum Streptophyta; class Magnoliopsida; order Alismatales; family Hydrocharitaceae; genus Ottelia; species Ottelia alismoides. Next base: position 139,986 of record JAZKJV010004865.1, read on the forward strand.
CAGCCTGATGCGTCAGGTGGCGTCAAATCCAACGGCCAAAAAGGTTGTTGTTGTCGAGGGATGTGATGGAATTTGGCAGGCGGATGATGATCCAACGGTCGGGAGGATGTCTGTAAGAACTCCTTGATGAATCCACATTTCATCATCTTTATTCTATCATTTTGGCCTCAAAAACCCTAGTAAATACATGTAAATACCCTTAATTCATGCATTTTAGCATTCATGCATGTGTATGTAAATAGTGAATAAAATATTGTTTTTAAAGCCAAAATTATCGACCAACGAAAAGAAAAGAAAAAGAATAAAATATTGTAGATATTTTATTACCTGAAACCCCGAGACCTAGGCATCTCGATGATCAGGTCAACAAGGAATAAAGTAGGGGGAGATAAGGGCCAAAATACAATAAAAATACCCTTTTATTTAATTCATTCTTTATTCATTTTGGGACCTATTTTTGGTTCTACTTTTTACACCTCAAATAAAAACATTTTGTACATGAAAATTGTAGATAATTAACTATAGAAAAATACAAAATTGATTTCATACAAAAATAATGTGCAGATAAAAAGTTATGATCTAAATAAGTTTTTAGAATCCCAACTTTCCAGACCTATATCTCTCAAATAAAAACTAGAAATGTATCAAAATCACCTTTAATTGTATATAATTTTCAATAAGCTATTTAATGAAGGTAGTTTCATATTTTTCGGAGTTACGATTTGAAAGTTGAGTTTTGGACCCTTCTTCTATACTTGTACCAATTAAACTATTCAATTTATTTATTATTCATTATTTTTATACTTTATATTTTTATATTTTTATAAATATTATTTATAATATATGTCTACATTAAAATCAGAATAAAAACCTAAAGAAAATACAAAAATAAAATACTTATATACAACACATAGGTATAATACCTATAAATATACTTATATAGAATATACTTCTATTTATTTAATTGTACAAAAAATTCAGAAAAATAAAATAAAAATATATTTAAGTCCATAAAAATAAGTTCTAAATTTATAAAATGATTAACAAAAAATAATAAATTTAAATATACAAAATAAAAATAAAATATTAAAATATATAGATGAATATACCTAAACATAACCCTTAAAAAGGCAACTTGTAATTTCAAACCTCTAAAAAATAAATAAAAATCATATTAAAATACTTCAGAAAATAAAAAACATTTTTTATTTTATAATCCAAAAATAGTAAGTTCATTTACTATTTTTAAATGAATTTTGAAATAATTTCTTCAGGGTTTTTCCGGGTTGGTCAACATGGACCAACCAGGAGGGTCCGAGGTCAACTCTCTGACTAGCCCCATGTTCCTCTGTCATACCTCGTTTTTTGCCCCAACTTGTGGACTTTTCGAGGTCAAACCACTCCTCCTTTCGCGATACAATCTTTACGACTTTCGTGCCTCGATCATCCCTCTTTCACTTCCTCGACTTTCCTAGGGCCGAGGATTGTCGATTTCGTCGATCTCCCTCGATCTTTGGAGCACCTCATCAACCCTTCAAAAACACCCTCTGACTTTCGGGCCAATGTTGAACCCCTTTTGCACCAGCTTCTCTCCCCCTTTCGTGCTCCATAGTGAGAGGAAGGTGACAGCTTCCTCCCCCGTACGTCAGGTCGGTCGAGCAAGCTTCGAGGCGACTCCACCACCTCCGACAAACCTTCGTCGTCGAGGTTCCCTTCCTCAGGTGACCCCACCTTCGAGGACTTTTTTATCTCTATTTTCTTGCATTTTCTCATTCTCCTTAGCCGTAGGACCAAGATCCCATCGTTAGCTCCGTGCTTCATCCGCTCGATCGTCCAGTCGACCCCCTCGCCGGAGCGAGCTCCGGTCGAGTTTCCTTTTCACCACCCCACACGTTCATCTCGCCACCGCGGGGTCGAGGCACTTTGCCCTCGACCCTATCACCATTTTTTGCAGGTCCAGAAGTGACAAGAGAGCCTGGGGGCTCGTTTTGCTCTCTCGCCGGAGTATCCGGGGCCTGCAAGCTCCGCCACCTCCTCGTGAGAGCTTCGGTCGACGTCGGAGCCTTTTGGAGTTCCTAGCACGTAGAGGACCGCCCCAGGAAGTGCCACGACCATTTTGGAGCTGTAGAAGACGTCGAAGGTTCGAGAACGGAGGCAAGGAAGGTCGCCATCGCTGACCTTCTTCCTTGTTCTTCGTCCGAGGTTCCCAGCCGTTGGATCAAGGTCAAAGCCTAAACAATACAGCAGCCGTTAGATCTTCACATGCCTCCACTGTTCGATCAGCCCTGGAGGATCTAATCGCAGCCATCAAAGCCGAACTGTCATCGGTCGTTCAGATCGTAACATGTGGCAAGTGGGAGTGTGTTAGCCGTCGAATATGCATGCTTGGGTATTTTACGTTCTTTTACCCGAGCATTTTTGTATTTACTATTTAGCCCTGAAACTTTCATTTGTAGTTAAATATTTTGTGTAATATTTGCATAGATACCCCCGTACTTTTAATATTTACACTCAGGTCCCTGTCCATGTCACCTCACGTGCCTGTGCGCGTGAGGGGGGTAGACATTTTACAGGAGACCCCACGCGGGTTTTGTTATTTCATTCCAGTCTAAGAAATATTTCATAAAGTGTATTATTTTTGGAGAAATTTCCAAGTAGCCCTTAGGTTTTTATTATTTGCATTTCAGTCCCTGCTAGGTGCGTGAGTACCACGTGCGTCGGTGGGAATTTTGCAATGTATTCCCTGGGTTTTTGGCTATTTATGATTGTTCCTGGAACTTTGTTAAGTAGTTATAATTTTCTAGAAAAATTGCACTTTGGCCCTGGATGTTTTAGATATTTACATATATGCCCTTGCCAGTAGTGTAGTTTCTCTCTATTATGTCTATTTATTTCATGCATCTATAAAACCCTAAAAATTCCTAAAAAATATCATTGTATGCCTGTTCCATGGCTCTATCACGCCATATTTTTAATTTGTATTTTTGTTGCATTTTATTATTTATAAAAATTCAAAAACATGCATTTTCAGCACTGTTTGCATTAGAAAATACATGAAAACTATAAAAAGTTTTTGAAAAATTCCAAAAAAAATATATTTTATTTGTATTTGTGTGGTTTAACTCCATACCAAAAATCACTAAAAAAAATTCAAAAGAAAACTCCTAACAATTAGAAAACTCCTAAAATCTTCATAAAAATCTTAAAAATTCCACAAAATTGTTAAAAATATAATTTTTGTCTCTGAATTTTCTCTATTTTATCATCTTTACTTAAAAAATAATTTGAGGAATTTTGGACTCTGTTTGATATTTTTCATCCTCATTTTAGTTTCAAACTTCAATTTTGGTCACTGTTTTTAGTATTTTTTACTTTAAAAATACCAAAAAATCGTAAAAATATAGAAAAATCACAAAAACAGTAGAAAATATAAAAACCCAAAAATACTTTATTTCTTGTATTTTGAGCATTCATACCTATTTTTATCTCTTTCTTCCCTATTGTGTGTGTATATATATATGAGGAAAATGGGGCTGCCCCCAAGGGGGAGCTAACTTAGCTCCCCCTGCCCTATTTTCTTCAATTTTTTTATTTTTTTGAAAATTGTTTCCATGAATATTCATCACTATATCCCTATATTATGTTATAAAAATTTCGTGTCAAACAGAGACTCCTACAGCCTCCATCCAGACAGTCATTTTTTTAACGGTAACAGGATTTTTAAATCGACCCCGTTTGGATGGAGGTCGTACGAGTCTCTGTTTCGCATGAAATTTGAATGACATAATATAGGGATTTATTAATGAATTTACACGGTTTTAGATTTCAAAAAAATAAAAAATTTTTGTGAAAAAATGGTGGGGGAGCTAAGTTAGCTCCCCCTAGGGGGCATACACATTTTACCCTATATATATCCTACATAGTTTTATAGCCTTATTAAGAGAAAAAGAAAATATAAGAATACAAAACATAAAAAGAAAATACAAAATCAGTAAATTAAAAATCAAAATATAAAATATAAAATTAAAAATTAAAAAATATATATAATTAAAAACCCACAAAAATAGCATACTTGTAGACATTTGATCACTCTCATTTCTTGAGCTTGTTTGCCGATCTATCTTACTTGTTTCATGTGTTCGACACTCTACATTACTTGCACTATACACATATTTTGCAGAGTTATAATAATTTTTAACTCCACACTTTGATTTTTATTGCTTGATATTACTTGTGGGTTAATTGTTGATTAATCCAGGTTTTGTGAGCGGTCGCCACAGCGACTTTGTCTCTGCCTTGTGTGAGACATACTTAGACCCTCGTAAGATATGCGTTATCAAATGGTGCCGTTGCTGGGGAGCAACAGCGTATAGATCGGTTTTATTTTTGTTTGATTGTGATTATTTGTCTAAATTTTTGTCTTATTCATTTATTGATATATCTTGTTGAGCTATCTAACCTCCTTTCTTTGTGACTTTGTGCGATGTACCGCGGATTGAGGGAGGCACTCTTCTCAAGGTGTTAATGCACCCACGTGAAGTTGGCTTAGGCTTGTTACCTTGCCACTAAGGACTTAGAGAATTTTGTAGCTTATCTCTATCTATCTTTTTGCATATACATGTGTAATTTGAAGTGAGAGAGTTACTTTAACTTGTAATATTCAGGACTTGGACACTTCAACTCTTCACGAGGTCAATTGCCCGAGGGATTGTTTCCTTGGGGGTCTCGTCGGTTTTTCGCGGTTTTCTCACGGTTTTGACGATTTTACTATCTGCTTGATTCACGTGGATTTAGCCCCTAGATTTAGGAGTTTTTGTTGATTGTGATGTAACTAGCTAAGGCCCAACACCTAATATCTTGCATGTACCTATAGATCGTAATTGGACTTGGCTAAAAATTCATTAAAAAATCTATTTGACTTGGATTAGAGACCACGTGTTGAGAGAGGTCGTATACAGCGCTTGCAGGATCCATTGTGGTGGACACCGATCGTCTCCCAAGACCGGACTCCGGTCTCTCTTCCTAGTCGTAGCTACTTGTGTTTCATGATTAATAGAAGTTGCTCATCTAGGGACAATTTCCTCGTACATCATATAGGTAGTTATTTCCTGTCTTTAAATTTATGCGTGGATCTCCCTGCAAGTAGAGTGCTAGAGAAAGGTACGCATTTCTAACTTTGCATGCATCATAGTATTTGATCGTGCATCAGCTTTTCTGACTTCCTCCCCCTGTTTTATTGGACTCAAAATAATTAAGGAAATCAGAAAAATTGTTAGGTGTTGTCTTCATTAGAAAAATACCTAAAAAGTGATAACCAAATAAAATTGGGACTGCTAATGCAAACTTGACCTTAAAACTCACCTCACCAAAAAAAATTTGTCTTGGGGAGAGTAACCCCCTCCTTTGCTGATTTATCTACAGCGAGAGAGTGACCCGCACACTAGACTAGATCCACGCCTGAAATTCTAGTTGACTACTGGTCTTGGTGAGTCGCTCTCCGGTGAGCTTCTCTCTAGTAACCGGTAAAGCGGACCACGATGTCCCTAACAGGTTGAATTGATCGGATAGCCGGTAAACGATCCACAGTTCATACTGGCTGGGAAAGATCACATTTGGGATTGGTACAATCAGCTAGGAGAGTTGGGTTCCCAACAGCTCGCTTAATCGCTCTGATAGATTGATTGATCACCTAAATAAAATTGACAAGATAAATGACCGAACCTTCACGATCATCATCTCAGAGTTACGTAGGTGAATTAGGGGTTTGATTGCCAATCTTGTTTGCATTCCAGATCTCATCCGCCTTTCTCTCCATATCAAGATGATGGGAAGGAGATCCCTTAGGCCACGTCTGGTGGCACCGCTATCGAGAACTCCTCCCTTTTCATCTAGGTCGGCTTCAGGGAGTTTAGACCCACTCTCCGAGCCTGAGTTCACGTCCACCATGTTCCCCTCGATCACCCTTCTTCCATCAGTCATGTGGTGTCAGATTATAGTGCAACAGAGATTTCTGGACATTTGACGGCACCTGAGATGGGTACCTTTGCCTTTGCAGAGACCTAAGATATGGCCAACAGTGAGGGACGCCCAGATGAGCAGGGACAACCTTCTTATGTATATGATCAGACTGCCATCAACAATTCATTGTTAGCTTCCCTGGAGACGATGCAGAGACAAATCATAGATCAGGGAGCCTTCATGGGTGATATCATGAGAGAGTTGGCGCAGATGCGAGCAGACAGAGAAGATAGATATGAGGGCGGTGGAGAGATACCAGAAGCAGGACCTGATGAAGGAGGTGGAGCAGGAGGAGACCCACAACATGCAGATAAACCACCGAGGACCATGAGACAATTGCACAACCCTGGTGCAACCCTCACTCACCGATGGATTCAGCTTCCTCCCATTGTTGGTAGGGATGAGCATTGGGCTGGGCCGGCCCAGGCGGGCCCGAAGCCCAGCCCGCATAGCCCGGCCCAGCCCGAGCCCGAATTATTTATGGGCCAGGCTTGGGCCAAATATATAGGTCCATTTAATAATTGAGTCGGGCTCGGGCTTAGCCCGACCCAGCCCATTAGGCCCAATAGCCCAGCCCGCATAAAAGCCCAAAATTAGGCCCGTTAGGCCCGATAGCCTGGCCCGCATAGAGTCCATATGTGTCTAGACTTTGATATCTCACTTTGATATATTCATCTAGATTTAATGAGGGAGTTGACGACGTCGACAGATTAATCCACTTGAGGTACATTTTCAATATATTTGTTTACTATTATTTGCACATGTTTCTATAATATCTCTACGAAACTCTTTCCATTAGATATTGTAGAATCATAGATATGACCAAATCCATGCAAAACAGTAGGATAACTAAATAATAAAGACCTAAATAACTAATAAATACTTCATAACGAAGATTACAATCAAAATAACCAAATGAGGGTACGCCAAGTTTATGGGCCCACCAAGTCTAGACTCATAAGTTTTGGGTCGGTCCAAGCCCAATTGATTTTTGAGACATTATGGGCCGGCCCGGCTCAGGCCCGACCCATAATAATTGGGCTGGGCTTGGGCCTGGGCCTTCAAAAAAATTAATGGGCCTAAGCCCGACCCAAAGCCCACAAACATAAATGGGCTTGGGCCTGGGCCCTGTAGGGCCCGGCCTAGGCTCGGCCCGTGCTCATCCCTAATTGTTGGGAACTTCGAGCTTCGCCCCCAGTCCAGTTGTTGTCCAAGTTTCATGTGATGGCCATCGAGGAGCCTCATCTCCGTCTGCAGGAGTTTGAGATGATTTACAACACTGTCCACGACAGACTGGTGGACGAGGACACTATTAAGATGATTGCCTTCCCATTCTCATTGGTTAACAAAGTAGCCTATTGGCTGAAGCATCTAGGAAGGTATATTACAACTTGGGAGCAATTCCAGACCGTGTATTTGAATAAGTACTACCCTCTCGACCGGACCAACGCAGCGTGAGCTATGATCAACAATTTCACTATGATCCCAAATGAATAGTTCCATGAGGCTTGGGATCGCTTTAAAGAGCTCATTGACCAGTGTCCACATCATGACATATCAAAGTCCAATCTTGTTCAGAGTTTCTTTTGTGGGCTGACACCGGAGCTGCAGGGGCTTGTGAATGGCTCTTGTGGTGGGTCCTACTTTTCCAAGGGTGAAGATGAGGTTTGGACCTTCTATGAAGGGATGACAGAAAACTCGACAATAATGGCCCAAGCCCGAGTCTACCCACAGCAGAAGGCCCCCCAAGGGGCAGGATCATATCAGAGGATTGCACGCATAGATACCAGTTCCCACACTCCGTCAACAGCAGCAGCTCAGGTTGAATCCACCGCAGCCGACATGGGGATCATTAGCGAGAAGTTGGACCGCATCGAGATCCTTGAGAAGAAGCAGAGCTAGGGGCTCATACAGATGGATGAGCCGACAAAGACCATGAGTGACCTAAAGACACAGATCTTGTGTATTCAGGAAGTACAGACGTCCTCACAGCAGCCCTCCAGATCACGTATTGATTCCAGTAGTAGCAGCTTCACCCAGCCCTCTGCCACACACCGCCAGGTTCACCATATCCAGGCAGAGTCGGTCCAGCAGCTACAGTACTACCCAACGCAGCCACTATCTCAGGACACTCAAATGGTGGTTTACCAGCCGGATAAGCCACTGGCAGTTCTACCTCCACCACCCTTTGAGCAGGAGCCATTAATGGAAGTCAATGGGATATGGTACGACCGGTACCCTCAGCAGACCGGGATTCGTCGCGGTCACCCCAGATTCCGTTGGACCACCGGAGGCACCTCATCCCAACAACAGCCTCCCGCTCAAGGCGACCAGAACAGTCAGCAGCAGTAACAACCCTATCACTCACAACAACAGTACCAGCAGGGTCCTCGTCCCTCCTATTAGGGACAGCTGTGGAGGCAACGTCAACAACCTTACCAGTAGTACTCCCAACCTCCCCCTCACTATTCATAGCAGCAACAGCCTCATTCCTAACATGGGAACACTTCCAGTTCTCAAGCACCTGCCTTCGAGAACCCAACTCTTGACGACCTCGCACGCTTGCTTTCTGAACAGCAGGCATCCTTTGGCGAGAAATTGATGAGTTCCGGCCGGAGATGAGGTATATCATCAAGGGAAGGCTGCCATATCGGCTCAGATCGAACCCAATTCGAACATCTTGGAGAGAAAATCTGAGCAGGTACAGTTTACAGAGGATACCTTTCTTAATGACTCTTTGAATGGCATGTCTTCTTCTATGTTTGATGATGATTTCGTGACAACTAGGAGCGATAGGATGCCAGCCGATGGGGCCTCATCAGAGGGACAACCACCCGAGGAACCAGGAGCGTCAAACGAGGAGAGTAGCGGTGCAGATGTCGCTAAGGATGTTGATGACGGTGGTGCTGATGCCACCAAGGAGAGAGATCCAGCCGACAGTACTGACACCGTCGTGACTCCAGATGCATGCGGTGGTACTGAGGCCACCATTTTTCTTGATGTTGATCCAGAGCATGGTGCTAATGCCACGATTGTATTTGATGCTGAGCTAGAGCGCGATGCTGATGCCGCGAAGATGGATGACGTGTGTGGTACTGATGCCACCACTTGTACTCATGTTGTATTTCATTGCATTTCTCTATGTTGTGTTGCCACATTTTGTATCTCAAGACTTTGGTAACAAGAAAAAGACCAAAAATGAATAAAGGAAAGGTTTCTTCATCTTCTCAGAGTCCATATGTATTTGCATGATGATCTTGGTATGGACTATATTCCTTCATAGGCACCGGAACCTCTTCCTAATCCTCCATTTGAGAAGGGCCCAACCATCCCCTTCCCTCAAGCACTCCACTTGGAGAAGAGGAATAAAAGAGAAAATCCCAAAAAGACACAATAGACAGAGTTCAGTCAGCAGATGATTGACAGATTTCAGATTCAACTGACTCTACATGAGGCACTAGAGCACATCACCCTTTTCTAGAAGAACTTGAGAGAGAAGACCACCGTACGTATGAAAAGGAGGAACCCCAGCAGAGAGATCCCTGTGCTCACCCGTGCCACATGCTTTGCCATTTAGAACTGATTGCCAGCCAAGAAACCTGATGCAGGAGCTCCCTACGTCAGATGCAAGATTCAGGAGCAACGGTTTGATCGTACTCTATTAGACAACAGCTCGTCTATCAACCTCCTTCTGGCAGCCTTGCTCGCCCGATTCGAGTTTGGTACTCTTCATCGGAGCAGGACAGTTCTTCAGTTTGCTGATAAATCGATTAAGAGGCCGAATGGGTTGTTGAGGGACATGGTCATTACCATTCAGGGCATGAAATTCCCCTTGGACTTTGTTGTATTGGACATGGAGATCCCTGAGTCGGTAACCGGTACCCCCATCATACTTGGACGCCCATTCTTGGCCACTGCCAAGGCGATGACCGACCATGATAGTGGGAAGGTGTACTTTCACGTAGAGGGCAAAAGCATACAAATAAAGGCAATCGACAAGACCAGAGCACGAGATTCAGCCTGCTCAGCGCAGTTCAGTGACACCGAGTAGATGACAGAGGCTGAGCGAGACGTCCACCAGAAGTCCGACTTTGTGATGACTGATGATGAAGCCATTTGGACAGATCCTGTATCACAAACCCTCGCCTTGCCCACAGATTCAGCATACTTACAACTTATGGTAGTTGAGAGCTTGGAGAGCACACCCCTGACCGAGGACACATTAGAGGCTGACAGTTGCGGGATGAATGGTGAAGCAGAGTTTCATTCGTGTTCTTTAGATTCAGATTTCTCAGATTTAGACATTGATTGGGATGACTTTGATGACTATCAGCATAGTTCACAGATATTCCAGCAGGGTTCCCTTCGTCAGATTTTCATGATCAACGAGAGTTCTCACATGCAGACATGGTAGACTTCACTCAAACTTATCAGAAGCCAGATTGTTAGCTCCCAGTTGTCCAGAACCGAAGCCTTTGCCGCAGTCGATGAAGTACAGATTCCTTGCAGGTGAGCCAGATACGCACCTGGTCATTATCTCAACAGATTTGACCGGAGAGCAAGAATCTCGTTTGATGGAGGTTCTTGAAAGAAACCGCAAGGCGATAGGATGGAGTATAGCTGATCTCTAGGGGATTAGTCCGGCTTTGTGCTCCTACCATATATACCTCGAGGAGGACGCTAAGCCCTCGCGTGAGTTCCAGTGATGGTTAAACCCGAACCTTCGAGATGTGGTCATGAAAGAGATATCTAAATGGTGGAACGTCGATTTTATCTACCCCATCTCCGACTCCAATTGGGTTAGTCCATTACATGTGGTACTTAAGAAGACGGGTATCACTATAGTTGTGAGCGAGTCTGGAGAGGAGATAACTACCCGGGTACCCAATTCTTGGAGGGTCTGTGTGGACTACAGACGATTGAATCAGGACACCAAGAAGGATCATTTCCCACTTCCATTCATTGATCAGATTATCGAGAGGCTAGCCGGGAAGAGTCATTATTGTTTTCTTGACGAGTGCTCCGACTATAATCAAGTGGCCATTGCGCTCGAAGACTAGGACAAAACGACATTCACTTGTCTATTTGGGACATATGTTTTCAGACGGATGCCCTTTGGTCTATGTAACGCTCCGACGACATTCCAAAGGTGCATGTTGTCCATCTTCTCGAACATGGTGGGTGACTGTTTAGAGGTCTTCATGGATGACTTCTTGGTCTATGGCGATGGGTTTGATGCTTGTCTTGACTGCCTAGACCGTGTGCTTCATCGTTGCATAGAGGTCAACTTTGTCTTATCTTGGGAGAAGAGTCACTTCATGGTGACTCAAGGGATGATCCTTGGCCATATCATCTCCAACAGGGGCGTGGAGGTTGATCCGACCAAGGTGGATATCATTAGAAAACTCAATCCATCGTCCAATCTGCGACAGCTGCGTTCTTTTCTGGGGCATGTTGATTTTTACCGACGGTTCATTCAGGACTTCAATTGTATTGCCCGAGCGCTCACTGATTTGCTGACAAAAGACACCGAGTTCATTGTTGATGATAAGTATCTTGCATCCTTCGAGACTTTCAAGAATCTAGTTGTTAAGGCTCCTGTCCTTCAGCCACCCGATTGATCTCTCCCATTCGAAATCATGACGGATGCTTCTGATTTTACCGTGGGGTCTGTGCTTGGATAGAGCAGGGATGGATTGCCGTATGCCATTCACTACGGTAGCCGGACTTTGGATGCCACTCAGCGGAATTACACTATGACTGAGAAAGAGATGCTAACTGCAGTTTTGCTTTGGACAAATACAAATCATATATTATGGGATCAAGAGTGACTATCTATACAAATCACACCGCCATCTGATACCTCACGACAAATAAGGATGCCAAAGCTCGACTTACCAGATGGATCCTTTTGCTCCAGGAGTTTGATATTGAGATTAAGGATAAACCTGGAGTTAAGAATGTGGTGGCGGATCACCTCTGAGGAATCTGAGCCCATTGCACCTGTCACCGATACATTCCCAGATGAGGCGATTCTCGCCATCGCCTCGCTTCCATGGTACACCGAAATTGTGAACTATCTTGCTGCCAAGACGATTCCACAAGGTTGGCCCAAGCAGCGAATTGAGACCTTCCTTGCGAAGGCCAAGTCATACCATTGGGAGGATCCCGTCCTTTATCATGAAGGAGGAGATAGTATTTGGAGGAGGTGCATTCCTCAAGAAGAGCAGCACATCGTCCTCACCTACTGCCACAAGCTTGAGGCAGGAGGGCATCATTCTGGGAGACTGACATCACATAAGCTGCTCCAATCCGACCTTTGGTGGCCTACTCTCTTCAAGGATTCTGATGAATTCGTGAAGAGGTGTACTGACTGTCAGAAGATGGGTACTTGCGGACAGAAAGACGTGATGCTAACGTAGCCCATTCACTTTTGGAGGTTTTTGATGCATGGGGGATTGATTTCGTGGGCCCATTTCCTAAGAGTCGGGGGTTTGAGTACATTCTGCTTGTTGTATATTATGTGAGTCGTTGGGTTGAGGCCATCCCCGCCCGAGTCGCAGATGCTAAGACCGTGTGCTGATTTTTGAGGAAAAATATCATTTCACGGTTCTGGGTATCTAGAGTTCTGATTTCAGACGGGGGGGGGGGGGGTGTCTAACTTTATCAACGATATGGTGAGGACCCTTGCAGATGAGTTCAACATTGACCATCGTGTTGCCACTCCATATCATCCTCAGACTAATGGTCTTAATGAAGTATCAAACAAGGAGATCAAGACTATTTTACAGAAGGTAGTCTGCCCAGATCGAAAGGATTGGTCACAGCTTTTGGACTCGGTCTTGTGGGCCTATCGGACTTCCTTCAAGACACCATTAGGGATATCTCCCTTTCGTCTCGTCTATGGCAAGCCATGCCATTTGCTAGTGGAGATCAAGCATAAGTCACTATGGGCAGTTACAGAGTTATTATTGGATCCTGAGAGTATAGGAGAACAGAGAAGAGAAGAGTTGGCAGCCCTGGAGGAACTGAGAGATACACAAAGGTCCCAAAATCCATCTTTTGCAAACAAGCTTCGATTTTAATGAAACCATTTTCATTTGATAGATAATTTTCTAACTTAAACTTTAATAGTGAGTTTGGTGAATTTGGGATTCATACGGAGCGGGGATTTGGCCGAGAGTTTAGACTTTACTGCCTTTTCTCTTGGGTATCTAGGAGTATTTATTTGTGGTGAAATTTATCTTATATTTTTGTATTTATATATATTTTTATAAATAAGTCAGAGAAAGAATTAGCCAAAAAGAAGTTGAAATTAATTTATTAAAACTACATGAAGTTTTGGGCTATTTATAGGTGAAAAATTCCTTTATTTTATGGCTTTTTATTCTTAATTTATTTGTACAATATAATATACAACAATTAGTGTAATTTATTTACAAGAGGTATTTTATTAATTTATTAATTTTATAGACATTAATTTGAGATTTTACTTAGGGATTTTGTTAAGATTAATATATTGAGATCATGAATCATGGATTCATCAGTCATATAAACACATCAGTCACAAATGCACTTTTATCGTGGCGGGGATGTTGGGCTCCATGCGAATAATCATGGGCTCACAAGTAAGGAGATTGCAAAGAAGAGGAGGGACTAAGAAGATGATAACAATAGTTGTTCGATGGAGTTGGCGGAGGTGGATTTGCGATGGAGGGGATGCGTATAAGGGAAGTGAATGTTACGAAGACGATAGCAATGGTTTTATAAAGGAGGAGAAAGATGAAGTGGAGGAATGTGTGCGAAACGACATCATTAGTAAATTTGACACACATAAAAAGGGCAAATAAAATATTTTCAATAGATCCGATTATCCTATTCTGTTTCGGTCGAAGGTTAAATTTAGGGAAGATAAATTCTAGGTCTTGAACTAATATGTGAGTTATTTAAATAACTTTTCAATTTGGATTATGACAGTGAAAAATTATTATTGGTAAATGGTTTTATTAACATTAAAACTGATTGGTATTGAAAGAAGTATCGAGTAATGAAATGGAAATAATTGGAATAACGAACAAAAGAGCCAGTAAAGATTAACAATCGGTCCCACGTTATTAATGTTGTCAACTAAGGAGTTAATTTCCTCGAAAAAACTGAGTTAATTAAACGTCTATTAAAAAATCTTAACACAATATCTTCTTTTATATTTCTGCCTCTCTCTCTCTCGCTCGCTTCCTACTTTTGCCGACCTTTTCTCCGCCCGAACCCTAACCCAACCGCCGCTACCGTCGCCTCACCGCCGTTCTCGGTCTCCTCTTTCGCCTTCAACGCCACCTCACTCCAACTACGACGCAACTCCGCCGGCGGCGACCTGAGCCCTGCTCCTGACAAGCCCCTGCTAGGGCTTCTGTCGTCCCCCGAGGGCCGCCGACTTCCGGGCTACAAGCTGCATAAAAAAGGAGAGGTAACAATAGACCCTTATATCTTGAAATGTCAAAATCACACGATTAGATTTACACCCTATAAGCAGTATAGTAACTTCGAATATGGAGCTATAACTCGAAAAACACCTCACTGCGCAGCAACCGTAATAGCTGGATGATCGCATACGGCTTAAGAATTTCTGATATACTCATAAATCTTTTTCTTGCCAGCATGTCAGAACTCTCTAAGAACCTCTGACTTAGTCAAGAGACCTCTAATCTCTCATTTTCCCTCCATCCCGAAGCCTGCTTACTAAGGCCACAACATTTTTCGATTACTGGAATGCAAGTAGAAATCATGGTGTCCTCTTCCATGAAACCTAATTGTGGCGAAATGCAATTTTTGGATAATGCAACATAGTGATTAGCCATACATAAAGAAGATCAAACCATTAAACATGATCTAAGTGACAAATTAGTGACAACCTAACACATAGCTAGTAGATTATAATATCAAATTAGATATTTACTCTGGTCAAAAATTGCTACACGCAAGCAAACAAGCCACACACAAGAGATACAAGGATTTACCTAAGTTGTAAATCGGTATTTGGTACTCGGTCAGTTGGGTCACTGACTAATAACTAATCGACAGTCGGCCGACTAATTGGATTTAATCTGCTTTGATTTTTTAAAAAGGTTAAATATATAAATCATCTCTATACATATATTCTTATATATTTTCATAGATTTGTACATTTTTATATCGTCATAATGAAAAAGAAATAATTTATTTTAATAAAATATTAAGCATATTAGAATAAGTTAGCTTTAAAAATGGTAATTGTCTGACTAATCGGCCTAGTGGGCTATGTAATTGGGCAAAGTAGTTGTTCAACTGATTATTGACCTACTAGTAATACTCGATCGGCCGCCCCCATCGACTAGACTAATCGGACATACTAGTCGGGCCAGTCTACCAACTTTTACAACACCGAGACTTACTTGAGTAACCTCTGTAGAAAAGGGTCAAAAGCCATGGACATACAAGGATCCACTAAGAGAGAGAAGGGGTACAAGGTACCAGAAGTCCTAGGAGTTGGTGCTCTCTCGGAAGGACTTGTAGTACATAGTTACACCTTACCCTATACATAAACATGCCTTACCCTACACACATATAGGGTATATGCTGAATGTATACTTAATTAAATCCAAAATCCACATTATAGGGGCTTCTCTTTGGATTCCTCACAGGTTAATTGGGTGCACTAAGATCTATTTACAAAATGTGTCGGTTCATTATGAGCATTCAAGGAATGAGACCAACCCATGTGCCAAACATTAGCATCTAGTTACATGGAAAAGGATCCCATGTAATGATGGCTTAATATTTTGTAACCGTTGCTCACACGTTCTTAATCAAATCCATCAAATTCAAGATCAAGTTCTCATCGTACATTCATGCCACTTATCAACCTATAATTAGTAATTTCAACAATCATCAGATAGTCTTTGTCACATATGAGGAATATTCACTTTTTCTTTGAGATTTTAAAGTTCACTTGTAATACGTATAAGAGGTGAGTAAAATTAGTTAATTTTTTGATTGCACTTGGATGGACATATCATGAGGGAGAGGAGACAATCAATGATTTTGGTTTTTAAATGCGTATAATTTGAGGGAATGAAAGGAAAACATATGGAATCAATTGAATTGGGATGATATAATTACAACAACTTCTTCCCCTCTCAGATGGGACGTATACAGAGGGTTATGCAGAAAAGACTTAGGATGGAAGCCAAAATTTGGAGGAAGAAGGAAAAAGAATATGACGTGGCTATTGCACATGGTTTTGGGGAAGTTCGTTTGTATACATCTCTTTGTTTCCCGAGCTTACAGACATGGTTAGAAAAACAATAAAATCTTTAGTGATTCCATCATACATGTTTTGGAGAAGGCGTCGATATGAGAGGGGAGAAAGGAGAGAATATGTGAAAACTCCAATTTTTATTATAACATGAACATTGACTACCATCCTCTTTATAAATGGAATTATAAAATAAAAAAGGAAGTTACTTATTTTAATAAAGCCTATTGATTTCGTAAATTACTCAAACCAATAGCCCATTAGAGATTAAATGCGATCTCCTTATATAAAAAATGACAAAGCATTCTCCCGATATAAGTAGGGTCGACTACATGGATTATTTCTCAAATCCATGTTGAAAGATTCGACTATTTTTTACTTTGATTATCGACTACCTAACTCAACCCTCACAAGGGGGATTTGAACCCTGATCTTTTGAGTGCGATTTTCTTATATAAATAAAATAAAATAAAAATTACAATGGACTCAAATTGGATAAAATTAATAACTAACTTTAATTTAATTTAATTAGCAACTCTAATTGAATGAAATAAAAATGATGGAAAACCTTAATTTAATAACTAACCCCTTCCTTTGAGAATGGGTTTTGCGGCATCGTAGAGGGTGGTGGCATCTACAACTGCCCTTGAAGATGACATGGTGACATCGATGCTAATTGTTTGGGTGGTCATGACTGCTATCCAGACTGTACTGACCTTTCCTCAAGGTGCGACAATGCATATATTTTGATTAGTAGTCGGAAAAAATCAACACCATGTAATGGGTTCATTGAAAGGAAGCTCAAATGACAATGTCGATTCTAACCACAATGGTGGTGATGATGTCAGAGGGATGGTGATCGGAGTGATGTGAGGACAATGATGTGACAGATGATTTGTTGGATGTGAGGAGGAAGGTGACATGGTAGTGATGGAGGTAGTGATAGTGCTAGTATGCTGCTAAGGGGTTGCATAGATGTGGGATGTTGTGGTAGTGGTGCTGATGCGAGGATGGTTCCATTGGAGGTTGTAATAACAACGCTAATGGAGACAACTCATGCACTGATGGTGGTTGTGTAGAGTTGAGAGCATTGTTATCTTCTTTTTTGTTCTTTTTCTTTTTCAATTGTTTCGCTCATTGCTTGTTCTTCCAGATTTGTGGTGCTCCCTGTACACGATATCTCCTCTGATTGGTGTTGGACGATCATCTCCTTTATTTTACTAAGTATAGTTGAAATTGATTCTTAATATAGTTTTTTTGAGTAGATGAATCTTAATATAGTTGAAATCGATTCATAAGCCCTCACATAAGCTAGATCACTCTATAAATGAAACTTTCTCTCCATGTGCTTCATTAATCGCCTTGAAAGATTGTTAGATCGTGAGAATGATAGTATGACATGCTCTGATACCATTTAATACGCAAAAGATTTAGGGTGGAAGAAGAAATTTGGATTAGGGAAGGAATAAGAAGATGACATGGGTATTGCTTGGGATTTTGGAGGTGCCAAGATGCGAGAGAGAGGATGAAGAAGGGAGAGAATAGGAGAAAAATCCAATTTGATTATAACTTTATAACTTGAATCGTCAATCCTTAGCCCCTTTATATATGAGCGATGAAAATACAAAATAAAAGAAAGAAAATCACATGTTGTAACAAAAACTAATTTGACTTTCTAAATTACTTATCCCAATAATCAAGTAGAGATCACATGTCATATTCATATCTAAACAAAAAATGGCGAAGACTTCTCCCGCTTTTAAGTAGGGTTGGCTACATGGATTCTTGCTCAAATCCATGTTGAAAGATCCAACTACTTTTACGCTAGCTGTCAGCTACCTAATACAACCCCCATAAGGAGAGATTTGAACTCTGGTCTTTTGGGTGGTAGGCACACTGCACTACCACCGGATATTGGAGTCGGTCCTAATAATCTGACGAGAACCCTTGTCTTTTGGGATATATTCTTATATAAATAAACATCATAATTATGATATACTACTTGTAAAAAAAGTAACAACTAATCTAACAGTAATTTAATCAATGACTTTGGAATTAAAATGACGAAAAACTTAAATTGTTTTATCCTTAGTTTTGGCCTTATTACCAAATTTGCGTTGTATCAAAAGGGAAGGGAATGGGCATGTTAATGATTTATACCATATGCCTCTTTCACCTTTTTTCTTATACAATTTTAGTTTATACCTCATTATTGAAGATCTTAAGGGTAATACAATTAAATTTACTTTAAATTATTATTCACCGTCTTCCTTCCTCTCTATTTACTTGTGTTACTAAATACCATGATATATTCTTGTTTTTCTTTCTATCAAGATAGCCAATCATATACTATCATTACTTCAATTTTGTTTCTATCCCTTTCATTCCTATTTTACTCTTTTCTTCTCTTCCAAACACCTCCATCTAATTATTTAATTTAAAACTATGAGAGTTGGTCAACTTTGAATCTTAGGGATCTTTTCTTCTTTATTAAGGAAAAAGTGGGTGGGACGTTTAGAAGACGCCTACCCTATAATTTATATATATTTATAGTAAAAATAAAAAAACATTTATAAGGACCAAAAAGTTTTTAAGCTATTATCATGCCCAACCATGTTTTCCATAGAAATTTTCTCCCCTTGGAAGACAAAACCATTCTGAGCAAGCTACACAAACTATAAGATATCAACCATCCATACTTTGGTTGGACTATTACCACATCCAAGAACATCCATGGACTCCCAGAATTCATTCCAATATATAATCGCAAGTCTCTCATTACGATCCACATCCCACACCTCCCAAGTAACAAGGCATCCAAAGAATAGATGCTCAACACTCTCCTCTGCCACCTCGCAAGGCCCACAAGAGCCACATAGAGGGAACAACCATGTTCTTTTATTCCTCGTCATAATATGATTCCTTCACAATAATCAAATGAAAATCCAAATGCGTAATGTTACCTTTAAACTCCACAAGTTTGTGAACTAATATGAGATCAATGCCTCATCCACATCCTGCAAATGATAGAAAGACTCAAGACTTTTTGTATAGTGGAACTTTCATCAGTTCATGATCAATGATCAACACATCCATCCATCCCCTCACTTGTTACCAACGCGTCAAGCAACAATAAGAAATCAATGAGCCGTTGATTCGACAACTCAATATTAAAGAGAGGTATCTACCTAGTGTTCTCCCAACAATCTCTGACAAAAATATCAGTGTCTGCTGCCAAGGCATAAAGATGTGGGAAACGACCCCGCAAAAGCCCATCCCGGTTTTTTGGGCCCACATCTATACGATGTAAGTCCTTTTTCCTTTAAAAGAAGCTCAACCCACTCAAGTCATCTCTCCAAAATATGAAACCACATCCACAACCTAAAACATGCTTCATGAGCGACACCACACATGGAAGCACAGAGCAAATCCACATCCAGAAGTTGGAGGGGATAGAATATCAGCATCTAGCATCGATGGATAAAGAGAAATTCCGTAAAAAGAGTGCAAAGTCATGTGTTGCAAATCTTAAGTAGTGCATGATTCATCGCTTCTAGAATGCACATCCCCAATCCACCATTCTCCTTTGCAAACATTAAAAATTTCCAACTAACCAAAGGCATCCCCTGAAATTCACGAGACTAAACCCAGAAAAATTGTCTCATAATTGACTCTTTCAACCCAATGAGTAAGAGGCATGGAGAAAGGAAAAACACTGGGATAGACGAGAGTGGTTGCCACTCGACAGACATAATACATCAACTTCTTAGTAACAAACTGCTACTTAGATTACCGCAGCCTATCACCCACCAACGAGAAACCAAGATACGTGATAGGGAGGGCCCCTCGCCGTGTCTCCAAGGCATTCTCACGACCTCTATTCATGAAAGTGGTCTGTGCGGCCGCATATGCGGCCACATATGCCCAAGCGTCCTACTCAGCGCTCCGATTACCTGAAGTCCCGCTTTATGTGCCATTTGCGCATATATGGATCACATATGCAGGCTGTGCGGGCGCATATGTGCTCCGTGCGCCCGCTTAAGGTCCAGTTGGGTAATCAAATCCGGATCTTAAGATTCAGATCTTGTACTATTTTGATTCTGTATATTAAATCAGATTATACAATACTATCTTTGTTGATTTTGATATTTAATTGTACTATTTCGAGCTCTACATGAAAACAATTTTTCGTAGATCTTCCGTTGGACCACATTTATTCATAAATTCAATTTAATTGTAGTCACTTTTGTAGATATTTATTTATTTTTAAATAAAAAATAGAAAATTGCGTAGAACCGCGTATACACCGCATATGCCCCCGCATACCGCTTAATCACTATTCAGTGACTTGTCCGAACGCATACGCATACCGCTTTCCTGAACCTTTCTCACAACATGCCTCCTCCCCCTAAGGTTCGAAATCTCGATTTTGATCTCGTCTCGGTGAACTGGAATATCGAAATTTCGTCGAACGGGAAATTTCGACAATTTCGGTGGAAAAGTCGGAAAAGGCTAAAAATTCCAATTTTCCCCCAATTTTATTGTAAATTTCGATATTCCAAGTTATTAGAACGATAAATAACATACAAATAGACAATTATTTCACACATATTGGTCATCTATACCCCTTATATAGACATATCGGTCATATCGGCCATATCGGTCATATCGGTCATATAGTAACATTATTAGATATTGCAAATAGACTTAATCTAAGTACTTCAAACAATGAAACGATAGATGTACACCTATAGGCTTATAACATACATATAAATCATCTTATCATCTATGACTATGACTGTATGTCACAGTCACACATCATATGGAACATATCGTTGTTACTTGTTAATAGTTAATACATAATAACAGAGTAATTGTCTTACAAGTTGCAACAAGTGAAAATTATTAAGAACATGCACATTAATGATCAATGCAATAAAAGATTAAAATATATTACATGGTGATATGTTTGGTTCAGAACCAAGAGTTCCGCGGTGGATCTGAATGGCCTCCCTTCCTTGTTGTCTCTCATAACGCATCGCAGATTCAATAAACTCGCAGTAGTTCTCCCATGTCATGTACGAGTACATGGCCTTGTAATCCATCACATATTGCCTGTATTGGTGGTCATCGATGCCTATGAGTATCTTGAGACGAGGATAAGCAACATTAGATCCAGTATTACGAGTGGTACGACGAGGCTGCGAACTACTGGCCTGAGATCCTCTGGACGACGACGGAGTAGGAGAAGATCTCTACGAAGGAGGAGGAACTGGCGTGTACTCAGGGAAGAAACCGTAACTGTCACCCCCAAAGAAGCTGCCCTGGCTCTGCTCTGGTTGGCTACCTTGGTAGTTGTCTCCGCTATAGCTACTGTATCCCCCATACCCACTGTAATCATATGAATATGATGGAGGTGCATACTGAGGAGGAGGAGGTCCTGGAGGAAGAGTATGAAAGTATTTTGGGAAGACGTCAAATGATCTCTCATCGTGCGATGATACATATCCGCCTAAAGGACTTGGTGTTCCTCCGCGATATGGGCTGTCAATGTCCTTGCAACTCAAAGAACCTACAGATGATATCAAATCGTCCATGTAGCTGTCGGTTGGACGATGGCCTCGACTGTATTCGTAATCCGTAGGTCATGGACTCGGACTTGGAACAAACTGTCTGTGTGTGTTCCTTTGTCGCTCCATATATTCACGTCCTGCATGTAGCCCTTCCTCAAATATGGTATCTTGTGGTCCACAACCACCTCCTCCTGACCTACTTGAGTTTGTTTCCCCACCATCACCGGGTCCACCACGACCAACATCATCATCATCATCATCCTTTGACTTCGATTTAGATTTGAAGCTACTGGAGAGAATTTCATCAACAGCCGCATCAATCTCGCCCTCCAACCCTCCAACAGGGTCTGTAATCCGCCCGGATCTTGCCAAATAGTCACCTACGTCTGCTCCCATTTGCTGGCTTATATTCTCATTTGGTCTTCCATCTGGTTGATCGAGAATGGGGGCACCATTGGAATCCATCCACCTCTGGAGAACGTCTTCATCAGCATCATCATCGTGTATCTTGAAAATGTATGCAAGATCAATAGGATCTGTGTAGTCTTCTTTGTCTTGTCCCTTCCTTGCATGTTTCAACTTTAGCCTCAAGTTGTAATGTACGTAGACAAGGTCATTAAGCTTCTTTTCTCCCAACCTGTTCCGTCTCTTGGAATGGATCAAATTGAACGTGCTCCAGTTCCTCTCACAACCACCAACAGATGCGGTTTGAGACAACACTTTCACTGCCACACTTCGAAAGTTGGGAGCTTCCATCCCATATAATAACCACCATTTGGCTGCAAAAAAAGAAAACGAGAGAAATCAATAGTAGGAATAAATGAACACACATGCAATTGTTTTATTTGTCTTCGTCCCTACCAAGAAGAGTATTGCCCTGTCCATTACCGCAGTAATCCGACCGAAGAAACCCAACGCATCCCGGAAATACTTAACCTGCACACAAAGGTTTAAGTCGTAATCCATCTTAATGAATTTTTTTGTGACTCCTAATTTAGCTAGAAATTGAGGATTACCTCGTTCATGCACAAGATCTGTAACTTCTCGTCCTTGACGAGCTTGTCCACCACAATTTGTACAGTTGATAAAAGGTCAGCATTCGTACCAAGTCCATTCTATACTAAATGGTTGGAATCTATACACTTCTTATTGTTGTACAAGAGTGAATCCATACACTTTTGATTGTTGTACACCCCATTTGAAAATATTTGAAAAGCCACGAGAACTTATACAACAATTTACTTTCCAAACAACTTATAAAAGGCCAAGGGAAGTTGAGAACATTATTTTTCTTTAGATGGGGATCACATTGACCAACCTCCTTCGAGTTTTACAAGGATGGAAATTGGAAAGTAAGCTTTAACTTGAATAATAATGCCACCATTATGTTGTACTTCTCTATGTCTTCGTCAAGTTGTATATGTGTTTGTTTTATGGGCCTAAGGAGATCTCTTCATATTTGTTTTGATAGTATCTATTTGGTTTATTGTTTGAAGGTATCTAAAGGGGAAAATCTCATGTGTTGGAGGCAATAGAGTTTTGATGCATGATGTGTTCCTTATATGGAACTAAGGAGACCTCTTCCTATAGGTGGTGATAGGATCTATTTGGTTTATTGCTTGAAGGGATCTAAAAGGGAAAATCTCATGTGTTGGAGGCAATAGAGTTTTGATGCACAAGGGATTGTTTTGGACAAAGTGTGGGTCGCGAAAGTTTTTGGTCGCATAAAGAAAGACAAGGGTCCTCTGGATGGCAAACATGTGGTAAGGCAACCACACGAGTTGAAAACAACTCGAGGCAAAACGAATAAACATAAACTTTCAAAAGGATGTGGAAGTAACGGGGTAGGAAGGGCCGTTTGGTGGTCTTTTCACGCAAAAGGCAAAAGCCGCTATGAACTAGCTGGAATCAGAGCTGTCCGATGATTTTGAGTTGTCTCAACATTTAATTATGGAGACATAGTAGAGATGGTAGATGTTGAGGCTAACGTCATTCTAAGATTGTCAAGAAGGAGACTCTCTTACATGTAGCAAAATTCCTGAGTGTAAAAGATATGGGGGCTTGAGCTCATTAAGGTCATCACATAGAATGTCAAAGGTTTGAGGGGTCATGAAAAGAAGGCATCGGTGGGTTTCCTTTTGGGTTCATGGCAGGCGAACACAACATGCATACGAGGGACGAAGATTGGTGTTTGGTCTCTGATTCTTTGGATATCAATGGCATGTACTAGATTGATTGAGTTTTTTGCGACTCAGGCAATTATCTCAACGCGAGGTGTTCTGGTTGCTTAGAACAGTGACATCCTAAGGTTGGTTGATGAGCATAGAAGGCCGTATTGATACCTATATCGTTTCGATATCGTATCAATACGATATTTCGATGATATAGCGACGATATATCGTCGAAATATCACCCATATCGACGAGCCTTTGTGAAGAAAATGCCTGAAAATCGGGATATATCGCCATATCGGTGCCCATATCGGTCCCATATCGATATCGATATATCATCGATATATCGCCGATATTTCCTTCCATTTTGATGAGTTAGTGGCAACTGGTCAATGTTGGTGATTTTCGATGGGATTTCAGATGGAGCCGGGATGCTAATTTCTTCAATGTATGGACCGTCTAGGGCAGCTGATGGAACTGCGCGTTAGGATGATTTTTGCTAAGGAGTAGATTCCTTAATTTCCCTTGGTTAGTGGCCGGCGACTTTAACGTCACTCTTTTTTCCCGATGATCGATCTCAATGATGAGGCAACATGGGCCTCGATTTTGGAGCTTCTTTAGACCTGGTTGATGAGATGACTCTCGAAGTGATAGATATTTGAATGACAAGTTCTCGTGCATAATAGTTCATCTCCCTCTCATATTGATGGCCTCAGTAGGTCTAATGGAACTTTTCCCTTTGAGTTGTGTGTGGGCTCTTCCGCGATCTATCGATCTTACGAAACATTAATATGCTAGGATTCATACGAGGTGGTGCGTCTGAGATTGGTCCTCCACTTTGAGAAGGCTTGGCTTTTGGAGGAGGGTTATGAAGCATGATGGTTCATTTCTTGGCGCAAACACATGCATAGTGCTCTTCTACCAAAAGGATGCGACAAAAAATTATCAGAACTATGAAATATGCTTACGAGTTTAAAAAGGAGTTGAGAGATAAGCACATGGAGACAAGAAGCACCGCTGTGATAGAGATATAAAGACTAGATAGAGCAGAAGATGGTGATGATCTTACCTAGGACGAGCAGGTAATCGGGGCCTCTCACCTTCTCTTTATTGTTAATGTGCTTAGATAAAGATAATTTGTATGGAGATAGAGGTCAAAGTAGAAATGGATCAAGGGGACACAAATACACTTTTTTATATGCTTTAATGAGTTCTTGACATCCTAGGAAGAGGGGTTTATACGAGAGTTACAGTGCAGGAGATCTTGAGAGATGTTTTTGTCTCAATGCTAATGGTTCTCTAGGCCAAATGGTTTCCTGATCTTCTTTTTCAAAGATATTTGGGAAGAACTAGAAGGAGAAATATGTTATGAACATGATGGATGACTTCAAACTCGACAACACGAGGTTCAAACTAGAGAATCATTCTTATATCTTTTTGCTTCCTAAGGAGGGAGCACAGAGAGTTGTGGACTTTCGCTCGATTGCACCATTGAATGTTGTACCTTATTGTGGCGAAGGTCTTGAGCAAACTGTCTAAGGTTGGTTCTGGACTCCATTATCTCTCCTAAGCAATCGACTTTCCTCCTTGGAGGTAAGCAGTTAATGGATAGTGTTGTCATGATGTTGGAAAATGTTTCAGATTGAAGACGATAAAAGATGAAAAGGCTACTTTGGAAGGTCGACCTTTCCAAGGCATACAAATGTGTAGATTGGAGATTCATTTGGATTTCATTGTACTTTGGAGGTTTCCTAAGCCTTTGGACAAGTCCCCCCAGGGGAGAGTGGTCAACCTCAAAGGGGAATCATGCAAGGTTGCACCTTGCTCTGCTTTTGTTCGTCATTGTGGATGATGGTCTAGTTATGGTAAGATTGACACTGAATGAGAATTTGTGCAAAGATTTTTATTTGAGAAATTGTACAAAGGTTTTAATAGGGAGGATATCTCTAGTCCTTTACTTGAGTATGCTGAGGATACATTGTTCTTCGCCGAGGGGTTTTCCTAAATATAGAGGTATCAAAACTGCTTTGGATCTTTTTGGTGAGGTTTCAGGTCTTCGTATTTGTTGAGATATTTGTATCTCTTTAGATTTATTTCTTATTTCTATTTCCTTCATGTACCTCTTATGTAATTAACCCAGGGCTTTTCTCCTATATAAGAGAGCCCTAGGGTCTCTTCATTTATATAAAAATTTCGGTTCTTCCAACTTGGTATCAGAGCAACAATCGTAGATCGGGGTTCCCGTATCTCAAAACCTTAACCCTACCCACCGCCCCCTCCCTCCCTCTCGTCATTGCTGGCTGCCGCACTTCGCTTCCTACCCCTCCAACCGATCACCAACATCATCACCGCAGGCCGCCAACAACCCTCACCAGGTTGTCGCCCACAGCTTTGAGGACTGCCTGCTGCCTGTGGCAGCTTTGTAGGTTGTTTGCTAGTTGCGGGCGCTCCTTTCGCGTATTGTAGGCCACCATAACTCCCGCGGTCTGCAGTTCGCCTCTCGCTGCTGCAGTATGGTCTGATTTTGACCAGAAATTGTGATTACAGACATCTAAATCAAGCTTTCCAGTCCTAGACTACAACAAGGGTTGACGAGGATGATTGTATGAGTCTACACGTACAACTAATCCTTCATATGTGCGTGTAGACGTTCTTACCGTGTCTACATCCTAGTTTTGTTTCAGACTTTTGACATATTTCCATCATGGTAGAAAACAAGGGTGACATATTCTCATCATCCGGTGCCTTCAAAGGTTCGGCTCCCATCGTGAAGATGGATGAGACCAACTATGAGTTGTGGCTCATGCAGTTTCGCACCCTTATGCAGTGGCATAGCAAAGAGCACATGTTGACCGATTCTGAGTCGGCGGACAAGATTGGGGCTAATGCTTCATAGAAGCAAGATGATGCTTATGCACGGATTTGACTCTCTGGGACGCTCTCCAGAGAGATTGCCAATGACATTGTCAATCAACCCACAACCAAGGCTATGTAAGATATCCTGGTTGGCATATATGGGCAAGCAAAGAATGGGAGCAGAATTCTCCAGTTGCAGTTTGATATATTCTCGACCAAGCAGAATGGTCGGCCTATTCATGCTCACTTTTCTCATCTCCGAGGCATGCTTGAGCATCTTCATAGATTTATGCCCATTACTACCGACACTGAGCAACAACATGCATACTGCAATGCAACTGTGACAGGAGTCTTCTTGTCATCCCTGGACTATGAGTATGATGCAACACGTACTCAACTGCTTACTGGAGAGACGATACCGCCATTGGAGGAGGTCTACAAGAGACTGAGCAAAATCACTACTCCATCTCCTACCGTGGCCCAAACCCCCTTTGTGATGGCGTCTTAGCGTGGCAGAGGGGGTACTTCACAGTTTCACGGATGAGGACCCCGTGATAGAGGAGGACGTCAATGTGGCCCTTGCTCACACTATCACCATTCAGGTCATTTGGAGGATACATGTTATTTGAAGCATGGGTATCCTGCGTCTGCCCGTGTCGCTGAGATGACAGAGACTATTCCAGCCCCTGCTCATGCTGTGTAACTTTATGACATTGTCTTAAGGTTGAGAAAGATGATGACTACACCATCCACCCTAGCTGCAGGATCTTCAGATGTTGCAGCTGCTAGCAGAGCATCTACGGGTTGTCAGGTATTGCCTATGCACTTACCAGTTGTAGCAATTCAGATTTGACTGATTGGATCATGGAATCCAGAGTATCTCATCATATGTGTGGAGATGGAGCTCAGTTTAGTTCTTACAGATCTATCCCGCATGGTAGATCAGTGATGATTGCAAATGGAGATCATCTACCCATTGTTGATCATGGGAGATTGTCCTAGCCCCCTCGATGTGCCTGCAGAATATCTTACATGTTCCTGCATTTCAGATGAATCTTTTGTCTATTAGTCAGATTACAAAAGATTTACATTGTTGTGCCATATTTGACTCATCTTCTCTTGTGTTTATGGACACACTCACGAGCAGGGTGATTGGATATGGGCTTGAGCAGAGAAGACTTTACAGACTGGTCCAACCTCCTTGTGTTGGTGATGCTACCATTCTATCTGGATCAGTTTCTCCTTTATTGTGGCATCTTGGTCACCTTCCTCAGTAGAAGCCGTGTCATTTTTTACCTCAGAATTCTACTCGTACCACCTTGGAGTGTGAAGTATGTCAGCTTGGGAAGCACCATCGTTCTTCTTTCTCGAGTCGTCAGAGTAGTCAGTCATTTGAGTTGTTTCATTTTGGCATTTGGGGTCATAGTCGTGTTCTCGATCATCGTAGACATCAGTTCCATATGATCCTTGTGGATTTTCTAGATTATCTTGGATTTTCTTGTTGAAGAATAAATTAAGAACATTTTTTCTGCTAATGTGAAGTTTATTCTAACAGACAATGCCTTGGAATTCTCCACTCTACAACTATCTGACTATCTTAGGTATCTTGGTATTGTTCATCAGACTTCTTGTGCTTATGCTTTGCAGCAGAATGGTGTTGTTGAACGCAAACACCGTTATCTTCTTGATGTCATGAGGACACTTTTGATTCAGAATCGAGCGCCTCATTCGTTCTGGGGTGATGCGGTCCTTACTGCATGCTGCTTAGTGAACCACATGCCTTCCACTGTCCTAGGAGAAAAGGTTCCTTTCTTGATTACTTTTCCCGAGAAGTACCTATTATCCCTTACTCACAGGATCTTTGGTTCTGTGGCCTTTCTCTAGAATTTTACTCTTGGTCGTGACGCTCTCTCCAAGCACTGTTAAATGTGTGTTCGTTGGCTATTCTCGTACCCAAAAAAAGGTATAAGTGTTTTGATCTTGTAAGGAGAACGTATTATGTGAGTGCTGATGCCACATTTTTTAAGTCTATTATGTATTTCCCTCCTACAAGTGACATGTTGTCTAACTCCGACTCGGGTGAGGATGTCTTTGTTCCACCACCTCCATTATCTCCACCATCTCCACCTCTTGTTGTGTCACTGTCATCTCAACCTCCTCCACCTCCTCGTCCTCCTACTCTGACGTAGTTTTTGCTACAGTTTTACATTCGCAGGTCCTCTACTCGCCCCCTACTCATTCCCCTTCCCCGTCATCCAGCATGCCTCAGGTATGTGCTGATCACATTGTTTCTATTAATGGCACTGGTGACATGCTTGTATCACAAGACACTATGCATGAGGATATGATATCAAAGAACAAAGATGGTGATGATCTTGATGTGCTTATTGCCCTGAGGAAGCTGTGTCGTAAGTATGCCACTTATTCCCTAGCTGCTCATGTTTCCTTGGACCATCTTTTAGAGAAGTACATGAGGTTCGTCGTGGGACTTTCTGTTGTCACTATCCCACGAACATACTAGGAGGTCATACAAGATAGTAGCTGGCGATTTGGGAGATGGCCGCTTTGCAGTCTTGTGGTACTTGGAGTGTTATTTCTGCTCTTCTAGGTGCCTCGATTGTGGGGTGCAAATGGATCTTTACGATCAAGAAAAAGGCAGATGGCAGTGTAGATCACTACAAGGCAAGGATTGTAAAACACGTGTTCACCCAGACTTATGAGGTAGACTATCAGGATATCTTCTGACCTGTTGTCAGACATTTGACATCGTGCATTCTTCTATGGGTTGACGTGAATCAAGATTGGACCCTTTGGCAACTAGATGGGAAGAATATGTTTCTATATGAAGATCTACAGGAGGATGTATATATGCAGTAGTCACCAGGGTTTGCTGCTGAGGGGGAGTCTCATAATGTGTGTGGGCTCCACAAGGCAATTTACGACCTGAAGTAGAGTCCGAGAGCTTGGTACCAGAAGCTATCAGAGTTGATAGAGCACCAGAGGTTTGTGCGGTCCACTTCGGATCATTCGCTTTTTGTTCAGAGAACACAAAGAGTTATCGTTGCTATTCTGGTTTATGTTGATGGTATTATTGTCACTGGTGATGAGCATGGCATTCAGGCTACCAAATAGTTCCTAGGTTAGACATATCCTTTGCTATAAGCAAGGTGAGCCAGTTTATGGAGCAACCCATGAAGGTTTAATGGATGCTGTTTATATGATTGTGACTTGTGAGATATTTGGATACTTCACCATTGTACTGGTTTTCTATTCAACAGAGGTACATCTCTTGAAGTGATAGCTTGTGCAGATGCTGATTCTGCAGGATGCCCTAGAGACATGAAGTCTACTTCTGGCTTTGTTATTTTTGTTAGGAGAAGTCTACTTCGGGCTTTGCTATTTTTGTTGGGAGCTCACTTGTGTATTGGAAAAGCAAGAAGCAGACAATCGTTGCTAGATCCAATGCAGAGTCTAAGTACGGAGCCATGGCTCAGGGGAGCACATAGATAATGTGGGTTAGATCGCTCTTGATTGATATTGCAGTTGAGGTACCTCTTCCCATGGAATTTTTATGCGACAATCAAGCTGCTCTGTTTATTGTCAATAATCATGCATTCCATGAACGAACTAAGCATATAGAGGTGGATTGCTATTACATCAGAGACATGATCCATAAGGGCCCCATATCCACCTCCCATGTTTCTACTGGAGATTAGACTATGATATTTTCACCATAACTCTTGGTAGAGGTCCATTTCAGAGATGTTCCAAGCTGAGCATGATAGACATATATGCTCCAGCTTGAGGGGGAGTGTTGAGATATTTGTATCTCTTTAGATTTATTTCTTATTTCTATTTCTTTCATGTTCCTCTTATATAATTAACCCAGAGCTTTTCTCCTATATAAAAAAGCCTAGGATCTCTTCATTGATATAAATTCGATTCTTCCGACAGTATCAACGTGAGGAAATCCACCTTTCTCCCGTTTGGTTTGACGGGGTAAGTGGGGGAGTGTGAGCATACTGTTTGGTTTGACGGGAGAGTAGGTGGGGGAGTGTGAGCATATCTTGGGCATGCAAAGAGGGGGCCTATCTATCGTGTATCTTTGGTTGCCGCCTATGCGACATGCAGACTGGATGCCCTTGTTTGATAAGATGGAGAAGTTGGCTGGATGGGAAATGTCATGTCTTTCTAGAGTTGGTTGGTTGGTGTTGGTGAATGCAGTTCTCTCGACCATCCTGATTTTCTTTTTGTGATTTTCTTTTTGTTGGCACATTTACTAATGATGGGGGTAGATAGCAGCTCAAGATTATGATGTGACGATTTTCTAGTCATCATCGATGGATTCATCTGGAATACATTTGATAAACTAGGATAAAGTTACACAGCCTATGGAAGATGGTGGTTTGGTATTTTGAAGTTGAATGAGATGAATAAGTCTTTGCTCACTAAATGGATTCGTCGATTTGTGGAGAGAAGGATGATTTGCTCTCTAGGATGCATCATCGACCGATTCATCTGGAATACATTTGGTGGACCACTGGACTATGTAGAATGGTAGTTTGGGCAACCAATGGAGAATGGTAGTTTGGGCATTTTGTAATTGAATGAAATGAATAAGACTGTGCTCACCAAATGTTGATTTTGTGGAGAGAAAGATGATTTGTGCTCTAGGATGCATCGGTCAATTTATGTAGTCACAATGGAGCTTGTGGTGCAGCCTCAGGTTGCAGATTTGCCCACCATTTTCTGGAGAGGCATTTGTTCTTTGTTGCCCGAAGTGGTCCGATTTATGAGGCCCTTGTGCGATCAGTTTCCACGTCTCTTTGCTATGCTTTTCTTTTGGACATTTGGTCGAATAAAGCATGGACCTCCCTCTATTTCGAGCAGACCTTTCTGATCAGAGAGTAGAAGGCCATTGAGATGACGAGTTATGTTGGCATGGCAGACTACTCGGCGTATGTGAGGGCTGTGTTGATCTGGAAGGATGGTCATTTTTCGAGGAAAGCATTTAAGGCATTATGTTAAAACACTGTATTTGATCCGAGAATTTATGCGCGAGAATGCGTGTTTTGGACGTGGAACGCACCTTTGCTGGTTAAGGTCTTCCTATGGCTACTGAGGAAAGGGCACATTTATGACGGAGGCTAGAAGAGCACAAATGGTTCCATGGTGTGGATGCGAGATGCCTACAACACCAGGAATTGGAGGATATCAATCACATTTTCTTAGTTGTGCGTACTCAAGGTGGGGTTGGGGTGAGTCGATGTTATCTGACGTCTCTTTCGAGTGAGTGGGGTTCATTTGGGACTCGATTGGCTAATGTTGGAGAGGCTTGGATGATGAAAGACAAAGGACTATTGTCACGATTTGGCACAAGAGCATTTTTATGTACAGTAGCATGTAATTGAACATGCTAAATCTCTTTTTGATGCTCGGTTCTTGTAAGTTGTAACTTTATGTACCTTAATTTCTATGAATATGTAAAATGGATGAGGTACACATCTTCATAATTTGCACCCCATATTTTCCTCAAAAGAAACACCAAACCCAATTACAGGTTGTTAACTCTAATTATTACTCTGGAAGAATGCCTTGCAGTCGTGACATCGATACATTGTTTGCCTTTTATACCTGAGAAAACCTGTAGGAAACGATCAGGCTCATGCACTGTGCTGTAGTTTGCGCTTAATATTCTGGGCCTTCGCTTTTTTACAGGTCAAAACATGGGAATCATCAGGAGCAGCTTCACTTTTCTGGTAGGAACCGGCGTGGGGAATCTACGTCGCACAGAACTACAATGTTCCAAATGTGCGGAAGCTCGTGAACACGTGGCTCTTCGTGGCGAAGCACATCGAAGAAACCTACAGGAAGCCAGATAAGAAAGATGATTAGATCCTGCTGTCGCTTATCGAATCTTCTTCGGTGTTCTTGTGGCATTGATCTTTACTGAACATTGCTTGATATGTGTACTTTAACTTGATAAACTATTTTTTGGTTCAAGCGATTCCCACCTTGTCATTGTCCAGAAGAATAAGACACTATATTGACAAGACAAATACGGCATGTGCACACCATGTACGGCAATTTTGAAAGATTTGTGTATATATTTTGTTTTGGTACCCAAATTTCTGAGTTATTAGGCGAGTATGGTTCTGTTTCTATATGATTATTTTATAATTTGCTTGTAAATATTCTGCTATATACGAAGGATCATAGAGACTAAAGTGTGCCTTGGATGACGGATAAACAATAAAGATTACGTAGATCTTACTTATCTTTATTGTTTGATTGGTTTGAAGCGTAATAAATTGATACTGATGGATAATGAGAAGGCGGATTTTTTGTTCTGATGATGCGGTTGTTCCTCCAACCCCCTTCCTCCCCACCCCCACTCTGTCAGCGAGTGCCTCATGGCTTGGCTGCTTGTGCGGCGGGTGGAGGCGGGGATTTGAAGCCGCGATGGGCAAGAGAGTGGAGGCGGCCATCCCTCTCGGCTACTCTTCTCCTTATGAAGAATGGGTGGCGTTTTAAATACTGGAAGTCTGGGAAGCATACGTATGTCTCCTAGAACCTTTGTGATTTGATTTTCTCCGAGAAAATTCCTGTTCAGA